>CM032233.1:109400000-109430000 GCA_019009955.1 Riptortus pedestris
GTTTGCAGAGGTATAGATGGGGCACTTAACTCAAATTACAATCCCTTTTATAGACTATTCTGCAACTTTTCACACCAGGAAACAGCGTATTATCTTCAGGACCATAAGCGAACTGAGTGTCTGTAATAGCGAATACGTTAAAACATCCCATACAGGTAAAGCCCATATCATAATATCAGACGAAATATATAAATGGTGTAAAAAATACATTTATAATAGTCTAGGGCATGTACCTTTGCCCTGCACTTTTAAATCACAGACAGCAATATTTACTATCATATAAAGTTAAAAACAGGGACAAACATTCATTTGGAATATATGCTAAATATTAAGAGTATTAAAAAGCTAAATAACATTTTCCCTTATTAAAAGTATATTATTCTCATAAAATGGCCAGGCCACTGGCCACGCTATGTATTTATGCCAAAATAAATAATGTTATTGAAAACTATTTACTATATCTTGTTCTGTAATTTATAATAACCAGAATAATTTTCATATCAATCCAAGAACATAAGAAAGTATTTGCATATATCTCAACTAGAAAATATTTGTTGAACACAATATTCGGTGTTTTGGCTTGAAATAAGTCGGTTCATGATATATTGCCTTGTTCTTAACATGCGATGACAAAGAAGGGAGTTTTATTGAAGGCTGAAAACTAAACAATCCAAATACCTAGGTCGATACTCAAGATAGAAAAAATATGTCTATAACAATAAGTATAGGTAATTAATTTTTTCAATTTGGTTGGTTCTATAAAAGTTTTCCGACTAATTAAAACGGAGATATTTCAAATTTAGGAAATTACCCCAAAGTAACCCCCCCCCAACCACCAGGGTCGATTTCACCCGTTATTCACTCGGGAAATTTTGAAAATTCGAAATATCTCCGTTATTATGAGTCGGATCTAATAATTATATAGAACCAATCTTATTGCATATGCAATATTCTATAAATGTTGTTATGTACGGTTTCTCATTATCTTGATTATTAACACAGGTATTAGCATTTTCTTTTTAGTTTTTTGCCTTTAGTAAATCCCCACTCCTTCTCATATTAACAATAAGGTGTTATATTATGAAGTACTTTATTTGAAACCTAAATGCCAAATATTGTTCTCATTGTTGTTTTACGTTTTGAGGTAAATGCAAATACGCGACGCACGTGGGAAATCTGCCTAGTTAGCGCAGCCCCTGAATGACGGTCTTTTTTCTACATAGAAATAGGAAATATGTGCCGAGATGAGATTTCCTTTATACGGCCAAGTGGGAAATCTGGTTATTTCACGCAGCCTTAGCGTGGCGGACTTTTGTTTGTATCTAATGTAGCCTTTCTA
The DNA here is from genome assembly GCA_019009955.1 of Riptortus pedestris. Taxonomy (NCBI): domain Eukaryota; kingdom Metazoa; phylum Arthropoda; class Insecta; order Hemiptera; family Alydidae; genus Riptortus; species Riptortus pedestris. The sequence goes on from CM032233.1 coordinate 109,401,340, forward strand.
CTATAATAATTTAAATCTATAAATCTTGGTACTCTTTGATTATTATAGCAGTGGTCCATGGGACCAAAAATAAAAATGTTAATCGCACCTAGAGTTATTAATAGTCGATAAGACTTTTTAGAGGAAGACTATTTACCCAAGTGTAACAAATGGCCTAGCCGGACTAAAGACAGGCCTGTCATTGTTACTGATGGAGCTAAGCTAAGATCATTAGTTCCAGGCAGCAGAGAGTGTTCGCTCATCTCTTGACTAGGTGCTTCCCGCTTCTTCCTCCATCTTTCTCTCTTTTTACTCAAGAGATTTATTCTATGCTCAATCGATCTCTCCTATGTAATTTCAGCTCTCCATTTTAACTTTCAAGCTAGTTGCAGAAAGATTTGGATTTGTTCAAGACCTCTGATGATTTGCTTCTCTATAAATTTATAATCATTAAGATCGAAAGGCTACGCATTGCAGTTACAACCCACTGCCTATTGACCGTTGGTCTTTTTTTTTTTTTTTTCTTTGTTGTTTTATTTTTATTTTATATTTTTTCCTCATGTTGTAAATATACTAACAATTTATATTTAGTTTTGTCCATTCTATTTATTTTGTACATTTGTAAAAGTTAGCTGTGTAAAAATTTTAATATTTATTTAATCTTGTAAAACTATATTCTAACATGTTAAAATATGAATCGCCATTGTAGCGGCATGGTCCTATTTATTTTGTACTTTTGTAACATTTAGCTTTGAAAAAATGTTAATATTTATTTAATTTTGTAAAATTATATTCAAAAATGTTAATAGATGAATCGTCATTGTAGCGGCATCTCAAATCAAATAATTATTCACGGTTGTTATTCTAATTACAATTTTTAGGAGATTTCCCTTAAAGGAATATCTCGGTTAATAACCAAGATATAATAACATTTATAGTAAATTTAATTTGCAATATCATTGGTTCTATGCACTTTTTTTCATCCAACGTATATTACGGAGATATTACGAATTTTCAAAATTCACCCCCTCTAAACACCCCCCCCCATTTCAGCCGTTAACGAAAAACTGGATCTTTATTTTTACATAAAACGTCTAAATATCGAGTTTGATAACGATCAAATAATAATTTCGACCTCTAGAGCGGTAACAGACAAATATATATACAGTTTTTAACGGACCTCATTAAAAATAGCGATATTTCGTTTCCTATTGGTTTTTCGTCAAATGTAAACATAACAAAAGATGTTTATTTTTTTGTTTAGAGTAACGTTTGTTATATATATTTTTTTCGTATACCGAATTATAAACGAGATAAACGCTAAAAACTAGAGCGGAAGCCAACAATTTTGTTGGGCACTAAAGATTGAACCGAACTTAAAACTCGGAATGTGAATTAGCATTAATTCTTCAATGATTATAAGATATATGAAAATTGTTAGGTCCAAACGGGAGTGAGGGTTATGAGGGAGGCCTGAAATGAAAAATTGAGATATTCCGATTCCAATTGGTTTTTCAACGATTTTCTATAAAAATACAATCACTAGTCAGTCAACGATGATTTCCCGGGCATTGCCCGGTATATTAGCTAGATTGTATATACAAACTACGTACATTATAGATGACATTTAATTACAATAAATGCTATCCATGATTTTGATTTGAATTATTCACGGTGTGTCAAACAGTGTACAAGGAATGATTAGAGACTTATTTTCATTTATTCTTTGAATCTAAATTTTTTCCTCCATAAGTCGCCCAAGGGACCCTTACGGGGAAAAGTGCGCCTAGACGGGAAGAGCAGTTGTACACGTAGAAGCATTGCAAAAACAAAATAAAATCTTTCCGTCTCAATTGATTTCCCGAGCGAAGCCGGGTACCCTGGCTAGTGCATACATATATATATATATATGTGTGTGTGTGTGTGTGTGTGTGTGTGTACAATTTTGAACGAACGTCATTTTCGCCATCTCCTAGGTAGGATCGATGGACGTTAAAAGACATTTTTCGAAAATCGCGTCATGAGTACGACCTCAATAGCTGATTTCCCTTAAGGGAAATCCGCTAATATTTCTGTGGCGTTAATGATCGACCTCGCGTGTCAACGAAAGGACTAACAACGAAGTTGGCAATGATAATGGAGGAAATTTCTTTACAAGATCTGCCTCGTGGCTCCATAGAACGGTAGTGAAGTCATTTGAACTGTTTATCCAATTCACGCCTACTCATCTACTCATCCAATCTATGTTTTGCCCTCTGATAGTTGCTTTAAGTGGCTGCGAAGTAAAACTATAATAAATTTAAGGAAGCATACTTCCTTATATAAGAATTTCGTTGGCTTAGATTTATTCTGTAACATTATTAACCACATTTCTGAGGATAAAAAGTTCGTCACGCAGGGGCTGCGTAAAATAAGCAGACTTTCCACGTGAAGTTTTACAATAGAGAAATTTCACGATAGTTGAGCAGTTAAGGAAACTAGCTTTTGGCGGGAAAGTCACTTTCGTCCGTTAGCCGCCTAGATTTAATAAAAATGCAAATATCTCGGTTAATATTCAAGATAGAGAATAAATGTATAAAACAATATTTATAGTAAATTTAATTTGCAATACAATTGATTCTGTACAATCTTTCGATCCGACGAATAGTAACGGAGATATTTTGAATTTTCGAAAATCCCCCCTCTAAACTCCCCCTCCCACTGGTCCGATTTCAGCCATTAACGAACTTGATCTGTCTTTTTGCATAAAACGTTTAAATATCGAGTTTGGCAACGATCAAACAAAAATTGCGACCGCTAGAGCGTTAACAGACAAATATATATATATATATATATAATTTTGAACGGACCTCACTTGCGTCCTCTCCTGGGTAGGATGAAATTTTTCGAATGAGTACGACCTCAATAGCTGATTTCCCTGGAGGGAAATCTGCTAAAAATGCAAATATCTCTGGTAATAATCAAGATAGTGGAAAAAACACTCGATTTTTGTTTTCTGTTTCCTTTTTGATTTCTATTTCTGTTTTGTGTTCTGTCAGTTTTTGGTTTTCCATTTTGATTTTGGTGTTCCATTTCTGTTTTTGTGTTCCATTTCTGTTTTTGTGTTCCATTTCTGTTTTTAGTTCTCCATTTTGTTTTTGTGTTCCATTTCTGTTTTTAGTTCTCCATTTTGTTTTTGTGTTCCATTTTGTTTTTGTGTTCCATTTTGTTTTTGTGTTCCATTTCTGTTTTTCGTTTCAGTTCTGTTTTCTGTTCCAATTTTGTTTTTTATTTCTGTTTTGTGTTGCATTTCTGTTTTTGGTTTCCATCTCTGTTTTATGTTGCATTTTGTTGTTTGTGTTCAATTTCTGTTTTGTGTTGCATTTCTGTTTTTCGTGTTCAATTTCTGTTATGTAGTTTTTATTTTTGTTTAAATTAATTTTGTTTCGTTTTTTAATTTTATACAGTTTTTTTCCTCGAGCAACATCGCCATCGAAGCTCCAAATAAATAATTAAATAACAACACTTATAAAATATTACATTTTCAATAAGATCGATACACTTTTTCAATTTGACGTATAATAACGGAGATCTCGAAATTCTCCCCTTTGAACCCCTCTTCTCACTGGTCCGATTTCAGCCTTTAACGAACTCGATCTTCATTTTTATATAAAACGTTTAAATATCGAATTTTATTGCGTTCAAACAGGCATTAAGACCACAGAAGCGCTAACAGACTTATATATATATATATATATCTTTCAGTTCATACTCAACCTCGTAACGTTCTCCAGCAATCATAACTTTGGAATTTACAATGGAATTGGCCTATTTTTACGGCGGATTCTTGTAGAAAATCAAATTTTAAAACGAGTCTGTATCAGTGACATTTTTCGATTTGACGCATTGTTTAGACGTAAAATGTACAAATCTTTGTTTCAGAAACGGCAATTCGATTCGGAGGATCGATGGACATTTGATCTCTCTCTTTCTCTCTCTCTCTCTCTCTCTCTCTCTCTCTCTCTCTCTCTCTCTCTCTCTCTCTCTCTCTCTCTCTCTCTCTCTCTCTCTCAGTAATATATGTAATGGCTTCCTTCTAATATTAATAGGGGGTTAGTGTAGGAACCAATGGTCAAGATCTTTCTTCTAGGCCGGGCTGTTATTTATTGGAGTTTTATATTCCCTTTAGAAACTACTTTGGGCTTTGAAAAGACAATATGCGGAGTGAGAGAAGCTGTCCGGCGAAGGGAATTTCCTCGGATGGCCTTAGCGGAGCGTGTGAGTGGAAGAGGGCCCTACACTGATGGAATCCTAATAAATAAGTGTCCCCTATCATCATTCTACTCAGGGCCCTGGGCTCCCTCCCTCCATCCGGCCACATTTCACAGCTACCACCCCCTTCCAAGCTCTACACAATATACACCAGCTCTTCTGCATTACCCGCCTCGCTCATGCGTTAACAAAACACAATTACTCTCTAGCTCTCTCCCTCTCTCTCCTTCTCTGAAAATGCACCTACACACCTGGCACAAATAAACCTGCCTGATACATGACTTAGCAGCAGCCTCTTAAAATAATTCTATTACGATATTATTACCACGTTTCCTGACTATTAAGCTGGCACTACTCCTCACTTGAATTTTGATTAATTTCTTCAAATGTACACCAATCTTTCTTAGTAATGACGTAAAACGATAATGAGGTAAGATGACGATTGCGAAAATAAACTGTATGGATTGCAATAAAAGCGATATAAGGGAATCATCACAGTTACTCCAAAGAAGAATCAGACAACTCGTGATAATCTTAAAGGCAATACAAACCTTCCTAGCCAATCACGCGATTAAATACATCCATAAATTGCATTTTGAAAACGTAAGTATACAAAAAAAAAAAGAAATATCATATTAAGTGTGAAACAAAAGAGAACATACACATTATAAAAAATATGATGATCACTAAGAAAAAAAGCCCGTCACGCAGGGGCTACGTTAACTAAGCAGATTTCCCACGTGCGCCACGTATTTGCATTTATCTCAAAACTTAAAAATTCAATGAGAACAATATTTGGTATTTAAGCTTCAAATAAAGTGCTTCATAACATAATAGAATATTGAAAATATGAGATGAGTAGGAGTGGGGCTTTACTGAAGACCGAAAACTAAAAAATGCAAATATCTCAGAAAATAATCAAGATAGTGAAAAAAATGTACGTAACAACATTTATAGAAAATTAATTTGCAATAAGATTGGTTCTATACAATTTATCAATCCGACGCATAATAACGGATATATTAAGAATTTTCGAAATTCCCCCTCTAAACCCCCCTGGTCCGATTTCAGCCATTAACGAACTTGATCTTTCTTTTTGTATAAAACGATAATATATCAAGTTACGATAACGAAAAGACAAAAGTTGTGACCGCTTGAGCGGCAACAGACATATATATATATATATATATATATATATATATATATATATATATATATATATATATATATATATATACAGTTTTGAACGGACCGCATTTTCGTCTTCTCCTTGGTAGGATCGATGGTCATTTGAAGAAAAATTTCGAAAATCGCGTCATGAGTACAACCTCAATAGCTGATTTCCCTTAAGGTAAATCTGCTAAAAGAGGTTAAATGCGTGAATTATATATTTTTTAATTTATTAGAAACTCTAAAGTAATTTTCGTTCAACTAAAAAAAAAGGATCTACAATTTAGACAACACTTCATTAGGGATAATCGATGTTTTTAGCCTCAAGGGAAATCAGCTATTGATTTTTGAAAAATTTCCTGAAATCTCCATCGGTCCTACCCAAGAGATGACGAAAATTAGATCAGTTCAAAATTATATATACAGGGTGTCCCAAGTTCCTGTGCCACCCTCCTTAAAATCTCCAATTATTTTAATACAAAGCTGAGACTTGGTGTGCCATAATTGGGACCCCTGAAGAATCCTTTCAGTCCATATTCAACCTTGTAGTAACCTTCTCCAGTACTTCTCCAGCGGACATAACTTTGGAATTTCCAATGGAATCCCTACTTTTTATGGCGGATTCTTATAGAATATCTAATTCTAAAACGAGTTTATATTGGTGAATTTTTCGATTTGATGCACCCTTAGCCGTAAAATGCACAAATATTTATTTCAGAAACGGCACATTTTATTGAAAAATGCTGCGACATAAGTTTTAGTCAAGAAAATTATCTTTGAAACAAGTCTACGGGGAAAGGAATGGATTCTGAAATTAAAAAAAAAATGAATGAATCCAAAAAAATGTTTACATCAAAAAACTTTCTTAGAATTAATTTATTTGTAACTATTATGTAGTAGTTATTTGTAGAAGGAATAGATTTTTCCACCTGCACACTTTCATGTAAAAAAAAACAAACGGTGTAATATCTACCAGGGAAGAATCATCGACCCACATTTTTTTTTATAAAACATTAAATGCAATAGACTTCAACTGCTTCCTAAATAAATAATTTCTAAATTAAATAGAAGACATACCCCTGTTGCAGAGCATGAAAGGTGGCTGCATCTTGGCGGATGTCCCTCCCACTTCTCAACAATAAGAGAAATCATTCCCCAACGCAGTATCAGTCACAGCTTGCACATTGAGTGGCTACCCAGGTCACCCGACCTAATGGATTATTTTCCATGGGGGGGGGGTCAAAGACATCTCTACCAGAACAAGTCGCAGAATATTGAAGGCATGACATATAAAATCAGCTTGGCGATAAATTCAATTTCAGCAGCAGAAATACACAGTGCCAACAGGGATTTCAGATACCGTCTTTTGAAGAGCATAGGTGAGGAAGGACGTATTTTCGAACATTTGTAATTACTAGCTGTAAGTATTGTGGTGCAAAGAAAAAACTGGATTTAATTTTTTTACATGAAACTGTGCAGGTGAAAAAATATATATTTTTTCACAAATAACTACTAAAATAAATTAATTCTAAGAACATTTTTTGAAGTAAACATTTTTTGGATTCATTCAATTTCTTTTTTAAAATTCAGAATCCATTCCTCTTCCCGTAGACTTGTTTTAACGATTATTTTGTTGACTTCAGCATTTATGTCGCAGCATATAAGCGTTTCATATAAAATCGAAGGCCAAGTTCGTTATTCAACAAAATTATCGTTAAAACAACGTTCTTAGAATTAATTTATTTTAAACTAATTACGTAGTAGTTATTTGTAAAAAATATATATTTTTTCACCTGCACAGTTTCATGTAAAAAAATTAAACCCAGTTTTTCCTTTGTGCCACAATACTTAAAGTTAGTAATTACAAATGTTCGAAAATGCGCCCTCCTTGCTACTGAAATTGAATTTATCGCCAAGCTGATGACTACTAAAATCGGACAGGGGGAGTGGGGGTTTATTAAAGACTGAAAACTAAACAAATGCAAATGTCTTGTTTTATATTCAAGATACTGAAGAAATGTATATAACAACATTTATATACATTTACATATTCAATAATATAGGTTCTATACGATTTTTCGATAAGAAGAAGAATAACGGAGATATTTCAGTTTTTCGGAATTCCCCCTCTAAACCACCGGTCCGATTTCTGTCATTAACGAGCTCGATCTTTATTTTTGGATGAAACATTACTCCGAGTCCGGTAACAGTCAAACAAAAATTGCGATCTCTAGAGCGTTAACAGACAAATAAATAAATCTAAAATGTAGAAACAATAAGAAAGTGAAAGGAAATTAACCTTTTATAAGTTCTCCCTCGTTATATAATGCTAATGGTAACGCATATAATTATGCGACTATTAACTAGAACGGAACAGTTTAATTGCATCTCTAGTTTCTTCACGCTGTGCTATCATTCTCAACATGGAAAGTAGGAACTCCTCCTCTTATTAGTAATATTATCTTATAAAAGAAACTTAATTTGCCAAGCATTTCTTATCCCATTATCCCTAATTCAACGGCACCCTCAGATGAAGTTTTTAATTTAACAAATAATTTTCTGGAACATCTTACAAAAATAGTGAATTGATTTAATTAACAGAATAAAAAATGTTATGAAGATGTTTTCATAACACCGATGAAAAAATCGGTAACAGACACGTATATATATATATATATATATATATATATATATATATATATATATATATATATATATTTTTTGAACGAAACTCATTTTCGTCATTTAATAAGTAGAATCGACCTCAATAGTTGATTTGCCTTAAGGGAAATATGGTGCTTTGTGTCACACAATGCGTAATGCCATAAATATGCATAAACCGACAGTGTAAATACCCATAGTTTATTAGAAGTAGTTTCCATTAGAAGATATTTCTAAGCACATTTTAATAAGAATAACACGAAACAAACTAAACAAATCAAGGGTTTTGTCCACAGCCCATCCTAACCACTTGTTCAGGCTATTCTGTTCGGATTTCAAATTTCTATTGTTTCGAGTTAATGGCTCGGTCAGAATAATTTGGAATAAAATGAGAGGCGATGTAGTAGGGCTCTGTCAGTCATTTATTTAGGTGGTGAGTGGTGTTTAGGATTAAGCCGTAATGGTTGGTAGGGAGAAGAGCTGCCTGGCCGGAACATTCAACAGCACTTCAACAGGTAAACTCTACCGGGAGGGGCTCTACCGCCGATTCTCCTCTCTCGCTTCTGGAGAAAGTTTACACCATCAATCGGGAAACTCGAATGAACCTCCCCCCCCCCCGCGCCACTCGCTACCCCGCTTCTGAGGGCAAATCAATGCCCAGCCTCTCCTCCCAAAACCGCTATTCTTTGTAAGGCTTATAGAGAACCTCTTTATATATGCCAGATATTCTCGCCGACAATGGCAATAATCAATATAAAATCCGTCGGGCAGGGGCTGCGTAAACTAAGCTGATTTTCCACGCGCGTCACGAATTCATCTCAAAATGTAAAAGTTCAATGAGAACAATATTTGGCATTTAGGCTCCAAATAAAGTGCTTCATATTATAATACCTTGTTGTTTATTTGACATAAGCAGGAGTGGGGGTTTACTGAAGGACGAAAACTAAAAAATGCATATATTTCAGTTAATATTTAAGATAGAGAACAAATGTATATATCAATATTTATAGTAAAATATGTGTCGGAGTGGGGATTTACTGAAGGCGGGAAACTGTGTCTTATCGTCACCAAACTCGATATATAAGCGTTTTATGTAAAACTAAGGATTTTATTGAAAACAATTTACTAAATGTGGTGCAGTGTTTTATTCTAAGTGAATAAATACAAACTGTAATGAGAAATCTTTCAGTCAATTTGCAATACAAGTGAATAATCTCTTTAACGGAACGCAGCTGAGTTGTTCCCAACCTCGTAGCGCTGAATGGGAAGACAAACAATTAATGAAATATATCATAATATATCATATAAATTTCATTGAAAATAATTTACTAAATCTAGGGCAGTAATTTTTAATGAATCAGAATCAGTTATATCTCAATCACTCAAATTTTAGTCATCCAAGAACAAAAGAAGTTGGGGGTCAAGAGTACGTATTTGCATATATCTCACAAAGTAAAAGTTTAATGAAAACAATATTTGGTATTTAACTTTATTATGAATTGGTTCATGATATAACAGCTTATTGTTAATATGACGTGAATAGAAGTAGGGGTTTACTGAAGGCCCAAAGCTGAATAATGCAAATATCTCGGTTAATATTCACAATAGAGAATAAATGTATATAACAATATATATAGTATATTTGATGCGCAATAAAAGTTTTTCTGTATAATTTTTCGATCCGACGTACACTAACGGAGATATATTGAATTTTCGGAAATTCTCCCCTCCCACCTGTCCGATTTCAGCCATTCCGATCTTGAGTTTTTTTTTTTTTTTTTTTTTTTTTTTTATTTACATAAAACGTTTAAATATCAAGTTTGGTAACGATTAAACCAAAGTTGCGACCACTATATATATATATATAAAAATTGTAACCTCTGTCTGTACATTGATTTTTTTCGCAAAATTTCACGATAACTTTTGGATTCACATGTCATAGACACCATAACTGCATTTTGTTTCTTTCTTGTCTGTTTGTTTGTTTGTTTATTTGTTACCGAATTTTCTGAAACTTGGTATGTATATTACTACTAACCCAACTTAGACTTTAGGCTATGTTAATATTCTCTGAGACGAACAGGAGGTGGGGTTTTAAGGGAGGGCTGAAATTAAAAATAACGATATTTCGTTCCCTATTGCATTTTTTGCAATTATGCACATAATAAAAGTTGTTTATTTTGTTATTTCAAGTAACTTTTGTTATATACACTTTTTGGGTATACCTAAGTATAAATGAGTTATACGTTAAAAACTACTGCGGAAGTCAACAATTTCATTTGGCACAAAAAACTCAACCGAACTAAACCATACTCGGTAAGTGAGTTAGCATTAACGCCTTCCTTATAATAAGCACTAACATTTCTAGGGATGGGCAGGAGTGGGGGTTATAAGGGAGGCCTGAAATTATAACTAGTGATATTTCGTTTCCTATGGTGGTTTCGGCAAATATGTACATAACAAAAGTTGTTTATTTTGTTATTTAGAGAAACTTTGGTTACATACAATATCGCCATATACCGAAGTATAAAGGCGTTATACGCTAAAAATTATAGCGGGAGTCAACAATTTTATTTGGCACAAAAGACTCAATCGAACTAAATAAAACACTCGGTAAGTGTATTAGCACTAACACCATCCTTATAATAAGCCATACTAACATTTCTAGGGACGGGCAGGAGTGGGGGTTATAAGGGAGGCCTGAATTTAAAAATTTTATTATTAACAAATCCACAGAAACGACGGGTATTAACCTTAAACACTGGGACAGGTAAATGTCAAAATATTGAGCAAAGTAAAGCCTTGCCAAAAAAATACCATCACCATCCAGCCTCAAATGAATTCCCGGGCGAAGCCGGGTATCTGAGCTAGTATATATATATATATATATATATATATATATATATATATATATATATATATATATATATATATATTTGAACGGACCTTATTTTCGTCATCTCCTGCGTTGAATGGATGGACGTGAGATAATTTTTTCGAAAATCGCGCTATGTGTACAAACTGGGGGTTAAGGGATCTGCTGACCGGTGAGGTCCTGCGCTCCCCCGAGGGTTAAATAAATTCATTGGATGATTTGTGAATGAAGAAGGGTATTGTGCCAATAGAGCAATAGTAGATGTGATGCGAAGGTGGTATTGTTTATACTTTAATAGAGTGAGTAGTGAAGATGCGGCCGAGAAGTGAAAGAACTGGTTATCTGCCTAGCTGGGGTCGCGCCCCTCAGGCGTCACTCACTCACTTCTTTTTACCTGTCCAAGCCCACCACTTTAGGAAAGGCTCCAGGCCATTCTCTCCTCCAAAGTATACTAACAGCTTCCTTTTGAGCAGTTTTCTGGAACGGGCTCTTTATATTTTCCCGTCGTCTGCGTTTCATTGTCCCTTCGTAGTCTATTTTACTCGCCTTAATATTTCTTCTCATAGATCAATCATGAATCGTTATTTTTACTAATTAAAATATTTTTATTTGTCCATAATTACACAGGTTAATTTTTGTAAGAGGCAATCAAATGTGGCAACTAGTATCGAGTCTTAAGATTTTTATTTAAACCGATTTATTGCGTCTATGGTTATAAATACAAACGGCAATGAGAAATCATTCAGTCAATTTTAATAACCTCCCAAAGGAAATCCAGGTATGCAATCCTCTACGAGCTGAACACATAGATAGAAATATTCTTCACCGGAAAGATGAACAATTAATGTAATATATATGAATATAACATATTAATTTTATTGAAAAATTTTTACTATATCTAGTACTGGAATTTATAATGAATCAGAACAATTTTTATCTCAATCACTCAAATTTTAGTGGTCATAGAACTTATGACGGGGGGGGGGGCGGGGGCGGGAGAACAACAGTACATATTTGCATGTATCTCGTATAATAAGGGTCTCGTGGAAACAATATTGAGTATTTAAGCTTGGAATAAAGTGGTTTATTATATAACGGGAGTATTGTCTATGTAACATGAATAGAAGTGGGGGTTTGCTGAAGGCTGACTACTGAAAAATGCATATATATATATATATATATAGGTATATATATATATATATATATATATATATATACTAGCAGACCCGGCCACGCGTTGCTGTGGCTAAAGTTATTGTTATATTACATTGTAGTATACAATTTAAGAGGAACGGTAGGAGAACATCAGTCACGGGGTCCACCATGCTTTTTACATAGATGGTATTTGTAAAAAAATATGGTGACCTCCATGACAGATTTTCTACGACTACAACCCTTTTTTTAATGAAATTATTTACGAACCAAGACGGAAATGTTGAAGTTGGTACACAAATTCAAGGGATTAGGATTTGAAGGGGAAGGACGTTGAACACGATTGATTAAAATTTTTTTACAGTTTATATTAAGCAGAAATCAATACAAAAGAATTAATTTTTAAATTTATTATTTCCATTTAATTTTGTAACGAATGAGCATATTACAAAGTTGTTAGTGAATAACATATGAAATTTAAACTTATGAATGAGGTAGGTAAGGCAGATAGTCTTAAATCTTTAACAGTAATATTTATTAATTTAAATAATAAATACTTTCAATTTCAATTTACGTGGTTGGCTATGCCAACACCAAAAATTAAAAAAGTAGAAATAATTGAATTTCACGGTAGTTCGTTTACTAATAAAATAAATTTAATTTATACTTTAGCCTCAATAACACGTGGTAATCATGCTATTGAATTGTAGCTTATATGACACGTTTGTCGGTTTACCATAGCAGTGCCATCTATTGATTACTTACTCAATCCAGTCGAAAAGTATCGACATCTGTTAGAATCTTTTGGAGTTAACAGATAATTGTGACTGTCAATTAATTATAGACAAATAATTTGCAATAAAATAAAATTGCGACTATAATTAAAGATCTAAGCTATCCTATCTCTCAAGTTGGACCAGACTGCTCACGGTGTGCCAATTTAATTTAAAATCGGTTAAGTAGTTTAGGAGTCCATCGCGGACAAACATCGTGACAGGAGATTTATATATATTAAGATTTATAAAATATTCAAGATAGAGAATAAATGAACAATATTTATAGTAAATGAGATTGGCTCTACACAAAGAGGCATTTTTAAACGAATAAGAAACACTAAAAAGCTCAATAAACAGCAAACGCAACTATAGCAAAAGATAACCTCATTAGTCTGGGAAAGCTAGCGTCGCACTTCAGTAGCGCACTCTACCGTCGAACTATTGGAACTAAATTGTGGTGGGTATAATACACAAGTACCGTTTTTTATGGTATATCTAGAGCAAGGAAGTGGTGTTAAAATTATATAAGTTAAGCACCACGATCAAATGATACTTCCACAAAACACGGTCCTACATCTGGGTTAAAATCCTCCTTGATGATGAGGTGTTCTAAAAGTCCTTTGAGAGTTGTAGCAAGCTGCATATTCATTGAGTGGGAGCACCGTCCCCGTACTGAAGCCCATTTCTCTTTTATCTACCTAATTTCCTGCTGTCTCGTCGAGCTCTGTCTGTCCTCTCAGTTGAACTGAATGAATTAGATATCGAATAGGAAGTTTTACTGAAACTCCTCATAAATAGAATTTTTTACCCCTCAACAAATCTATCAGAAAATACGCTTAAAATTAACCTTTAACATTGCTATATCCACATAAGTTAATAACGCTCATCTTTAAAGGAATCTTTATTTAATTCGTTTTTTTGTCATTCCTCTGACAACCTCATTCCTTCGGGATGATAAAAAAAAAAAATCCGTCACGCAAAACACGGAAAAACGGAAAAAAAATCCGTCGGCTGCCTTAACTAAGCCGATTTCCCACGTATTTGTATATATCTCAAAAAGTAAAAGTTCAATGAGACCAATATTTGGCAGTTAACTTCAAATAAAGGGCTTGATGATTTAACAGCTTATTGTTAATATGATATGAGTAGGAGTGAGGATTTACTGAAAGCTGAAATATAAAAAAATGTTAATGTCCCAGTTAATACTGAAGATAGAGAAAACATGTATATAACAACATTTATAGAACATATAATTTGAAATTATATTGATTCTATACATCTTCTATATTCGACATATAATAACAGAGATATTAGGAATTTTTTTTAATTCCCCCTAACCCCCCCCAATTTAGTTGACGAACTTGACATTTAGTTTTACATAAAACGGTTAAATATCGTGTTTGGTAACGATCAAATAAAAATTGCGACAGCTAGAACGGTAACAGACAAATATGTGTGTGTGTGTTCGTGTTTAATTTTGAATGGACCTCATTTTCATTCATTTTTCATTTTCGGCATCTCCTTGATAGGATCGATGGACATTAGTGGACATTTTTCAAAAATCGCGTCATGAGCACGGCCTCAATAGCTGTTTTCTCCTAAGAGAAATCTGCTTAAAGTTAGTCACGCGGGGGCTGCGTAAACTAAGCAGATTTCACACGTGCTGGTACGGCACACTACTAACCTACTGAAGACGGAAAACAAGAAAATTCCAATAACTTCCTTAATATACGACTTACGAATAAATGCACTCAGCAATAATTGTAGAGCATCAATAGATGTCTTCAATATTTTTTTCTTTCCGACTCATAATAAAGGAGACATTTGAAATTCCGAAGAACCCTCATTTCTTGTCCGATTTCATCCATTAATGAATAGATTTATTCGAGTTGACCTAAAGGTTTTTTAGCAGATTTCCCTTAAGGGAGCTATTGAGGTTGTACTCATGACGCGATTTTCAAAATTTGTCTTCAAATGTCCATCGATCCTACCCAGGAGATGACGAAAATGAGGTCCGTTCAAAACTGTATATATATATATATATATATACATATATATATATATATATATATATATATATATATATATATATATATATATATATAAATGTCTGTTAATGCTTATGCGGTCGTAATTTTTGCTTGATCGTTACCAAACTGCATATTTAAACGTTTTATGTAAAAAGAAAGATAAAGTTCGTTAATGGCTGAAATCGGACCAGTGGGAGGGGAGGGTTTAGAGGGGGGATTTTCGAAAATTCGAAATATCTCCGTTACCATACGTCGGATCAAAAAATTGTATAAAACCAATCTTATTGCAAATTAAATGTACTATAAATATTGTTCTATACATTTATTCTGTATCTTGAATATTAACCGAGATATTTGCATTTGTATTGTGTGAGCGGTCGACAGGACGTGGGCTATGCGAGAGCTCTGGCGGTTGTTGCCGTAACTATTCGTCCCTCGTGTATAGGTTTAGAGATTCCTCACTTCTGCCGTTGTTATTAAGCAGATTTCTCTATTGTAATACTTCGCGTGGGAAATCTGCTTAGTTTACGCAGCCCCTGCGTGACGGACGTTTTGAGTATGATATAGATCGTGTAAAAATTTTCAAGTCAAGACCAGAGCATGTATCTCAAACTGTAAAAGTTGAATGAATAAAATATTTAATATTTAAAGTTCTATAACATAGTTCATAATATAACAGCTTAACATTAATGTGACATGAGTAGGAGTGGGGAATTACTAAAGTCTGAATATATAAAAAAAAAAAATGCAAATATCCTGCTTAATAATCCCGATCAGAACGGAAATATTTAACAACATTTATAGACAAATAAATTTGCAATAAGATAAGTTCTATATTTATTTTCGATCGAAATTTCTCTCTTAGTGAGTATTCCAAATAGTTATTTATTATACAAGTGACGAAAGTAGATCATTTTACAACACGAGTGAAACGTTTACCACACGAGCGAAGCATTTCACGAGAGTTGTAAATTCTACTTTCGTCACGAGTGTAATATTAAATTTTTTCTGTAATCGTGTAATACATAATCAGATCTAACCAGAATATGAACAAAATTAGGATGTTGTGAAGATTATGGTATGTTGTTGGTAGGTTATAAGCATGGTTGTGAAAGGTTATAAGCATAGTTATAAAACAACTAGTGATGATTGTGAAGTATTGAAGTTATAAACAAGTGCAGGTTATAAACAAGGAAGGTAATTATTATTATATTTAAATTTTAAAATATATTGATTATTTCCACCAATAATTCATTCACATTTCAATTTATTTTGTTAAAATAAATTCTTACAATGTTAAGAAACATTTAAAAGCATTTAATTTCCAACTTCAAATTATTTTTTAATGTATACTTATTACTAATTAAGAAGGCAATTCACTTTCTTCACTTGTGAAGAAAGGTAATTTCTTCACTCTATTGCAAAATGTTTCACTTTCTTCACTCATTTCAGTTTAGTAATGTTACCATTATTCAAAGATTACAGAAAAAAGTTATTTTTTCAACTAAAGATAAAGAATGAGAAATAAACGATATTACACAGTTGCTTTTCTTATTCAAATTTATGTATTGTCATAATCCAAAGAGAAAGAAAATTGAAAGTTCACTAGTGGTTTATTGGAAATGAAGTAGAAAGGGGATGAAAAGGAAAGACGGACAAAGGTCACGGATACTTGGAACTCTTTGTAGCCATTATTCTCTGTAGCTGAACAAAAATCAAAAAATACTTTTAGCTCTAAGTAGAAATGAAGATAAATATGCTTTATACAATATTACAGTTTGATGGGGTTTGAAGTTGTACTCAGTACGAAATTCCCCTCTGATGTCCATCGATCCTACTTTGGAAATGACGGAACAATGATATAATTCGGTTACTTTTAATGTGGGGGTACACTGAGGAAGTAGAAAATGCAAATATCTCGGTTCATATTCAAGATATAGAACACAAGAAGAGCAGAAAATTTTATTGAAGAATTAAGTGTGACTGCACACCGATGGTGAGCTGCTGACTACACAGCTAAATCATCGATCACATATCATGTAAATGTTCATAAAATAAAAGTAATAAGGGACAAAAAATAATCCCAAAAATATAATATTAATTTAAAATAAAAATATAAAGGAAAAAAGAAAACAAATAAGAAAAAAAAAATGTCCGTAACGCAGGATCTGCGTTAACTAAGCATATATGTATGTATGTATATGTATATATTGACCTTGTAGCTCTCTAGCGGTCGCAATGTTTGTCTTATCGTCACCAAACTCGATATATAAGCGTTTTATGTAAAACTAAAGATCAAGTTCCTTAACGGCTCAAAATATGAAATATCTCCGTTATTATGCATCAGATCGAAGAACTGTATTGTATCAATCCTATTGAAAATTTAATTGCCTATGCATGTTGATATATAAATTCTTTCTCTTTCATCAATATTAACCGAGATATTAGGATCTTTTAGTTTTCGGCCTCTAGTAGACCCCCACTCCTACGCATGTTATAGTATCATCAATGTTTTGTTAAATTATGTATATTATTCTATGCCTAAATTCCAAATAATGATGTGATGACTTAATTGTGAGAGATACATGTAAATTCTTTGTGCGATGTCGTCATCAAACAAGTATGTTTTAGCAGATTTTCCTTAAGGGAAATCAGCTATTGAGGTCGTACTCATGACGCGATTTTCGAAACGTTTCTTCAAATGTCCATCGATCCTACCCAGGAGATGACGAAAATGAGGTCCGTTCAAAATTATATATATATATATATATATATATATATATATATATATATATATATTTGTATATTTGTCTGTTAACGCTCTAGCGGTCGCAATTTTTGTCTGGTCGTTACTAAACTCGATACTTAAATGTTTTATGTAAAAATATAGATCAATTTGTTTACGACTAAAAACCGACTAGTGGGAGGGGTGGGGGTTTGGAGGGAGAGAATTTCGAAATACCTGATCGAAAAAATCTAGGGACTCCATCTTATTGCACATGTAATATTCTATAAATGCTGTTATAAACTTTTCTTCATAACCTCAATTATTAACCAATATTTGCATTTTTTAGTTTTCGGCATTCAGTAACCCTCCCCCTCCTACACAGCTCATATTAACAGTAAGCTGTTATATTATTAAGCACATTATTTATAGCCTAAATACCAAATATTGTTCTCATTGAACTTTTATGTTTTGAAATAAATGCAAAAAGTGACGCACGTGCGAAATCTGCTTGGTTAACGCAGCCCCTGCGTGACGGACTTTTAGTAATTTCTTCTTGCAAGACGTAACCCAAGGAGAAAACAAAAGAAGGCTATAATAATAGAGATCACAGCAGAACTAATGCCCGGTGACACTTTCCTAGGTTCACGTTACCTGTGCTCTATTATGTCATTGCTAACAAGCCATAGCTTTTAAAAGTGCCACCCACGGAATGAGGAATTGTATCCCATCTCTTTCATGAAATAACTAGAAATGTCCCAAGCAGAGTTTTATAGTTAGTTAAGAAGCTTTATTTAAACTGATCTGTGAAATTACCTCTTTCTTCTTGTGAGCGTTTACCCGAAACATTTTACTTGAGAGTACACTTATATTCAACGTGTATAGATTTTTAAGTGAAATTGTATATAGGTTTCCCTAGTTTTAGAAGATTTCTCTTAAGGGAAATCAGCTATTGAGGTTGCAAGCATGACACATTTTCGACAAATATTCCTCAAATGTTCAAAGATCCTACCTAAGACATGACGAAAATGAGGTTCGTTCAAAATTAAATATATATATTCGTCTGTTACCGGTCGCAATTTTTGTCTTATCGTTACCAAACTCGATATATAGTCGTTTCATGAAAAACGAATGATTGATTTCGTTAATGGCTAAAATCGATCATTCATTTTTCACGAAACGATCATATTTCGAGTTCGGTAACATGAAACAAAAGCTGCGACCGGTAACAGACTAATTTATATATTTCATTTTGAACGAACGTTATGTTCTTCATTTCATAGAAAGGATCGATGAACATTTGAGGAAAATATGTCGAAAATGGCGTCATGAGTACAACCTCAATTAGAGGGGGAGAATTTAGAAAATTCTAAATATTTCCCTAATTATACGTCGGGTCGAAAAGTTGTGTAAAACTAACATTAATGTAAATGTAATTGCCTATAAATGTTGTTATATACATATGTTCTCTATTATGAATATTAACCGAGATAGTTGTAATTTTTTGTTTTCGGGGTACACTAAAACCCCAGTCCTACTCGAGTCCATAATAGCAATAAGTGGTTATAAGATGGACCCCTTTATTCTAAGCTTAAATACCAAATATTGTTTTCATAAGACCTTTATTGTGGGACGTACATGCAAATTTGTTTTGCAATGACGTTATCAATTAAGGTTTTACGTTCTTGTATATATATATATATATATATATATATATATATATATTTGTCTTTAACGCTCTCGCGGTCGGAATTCTTGTTTGATCATTACCAAACTTGATATTTTAACGTTTTTTGTTAAAAAAGAAATTAGGATCGTTAATGGCTGAAATCGGAGAGGTGGGAGGGGGGGGATTTCCAGTACAAATCCTATTACGCATTAAATATACTATACATATTGTTATATACATTTATTCTCTATCGTGAATATTAACCGAGATATTTGCATTTTTCAGTTTTGAGCCTTCAGCAAACCCCCACTTCTGTTTATGTCATATTAACAATAAACTGTTATATCATGAACCACTTCATTACAAGGTTAAATACCAAATATTGTTTTCATTGTAGTATTACTTCGTGAGATATCTGCCAATACGTATTGTTGACCCCCCCCTTCTGTTGTTCTTGGGTGACTAATTTAAAAATTTGAGCGATTGAGATAAAACTGATTCTGATTCATTACAAATTACTGCACTAGCTTTAGTAAATTATTTTCAATAAAATTTATATGATATATTCTGACATATTTCATTAATTGTTTGTCTTTCCGGTCTATCTATCTATTCAGCGCTAAGAGGTTGGATGACCTGTTTGTGTACAATTTAGCAACTTTCCAGTGAAGAGATTATTAACTTGTATTGTAAATTGGCTGAAAGATTTCTCATTACAGTTTGTATTTATTCACTTAAAATTCAAGGTAGTGTTAACTGTATGTATATTTATCTATTGTAAACCTTCCCGTGTAAAATCTGCTTAGTTAACGCAGCCCCTGCGTGACGGATTTTTTATTTGTTAGTGTCTAGTGTGTAACGTGTTCGATAAAACATATAATATTTTGCATCATTTATAACTATAATTTTGAAATGCTAAATAAAGCTACTTTACAAAGGCCATTGCGGCAGAAATACTTTCACAATACCTCGCTTAACCAGTTCAGCTTGGGGTCGGCTGGGTCAGTCATACTTAACGGTATATTTGCTCATGGAGTATAAAATTAACTTAATGCACCCCTTAAAGACAGATTTATTTGATTGCGTGTAATGGAAATATGTTAAACTGGTGTATAATTGAAATATAAGTTATATGCGTATCATTTATTAGATTAAAAAAACTATGAGTTATATTAATGACTTTTATAGACACATAATTACTTTAAATAAGACCATTATACTGTAATATACGGACTTAAATCTAGTCATTTAGTTGCCCATATCAGAAAGTTAGTTTTCCTTATTTTTTATTTTAATTGTATATATGCAAATACCTACTGCATCCAACGAGAAAACCTTCACATACCCCACGATATGACAGAACTATTAACTGACAGCAGCCAATATATTCCACAAATACTAACATATCTAAAACACATCAACGTTTACAAAAACATATAGTACAAAATAGAATAGGTCTACAGCATACCTAAAAAGATTTAAAAGGGCTAACTTTTATTATATTCTTTGGACAAAGCAAGTATATAAGAAAGAATCAGATATTAAAGAAATATTTTCCATAATATAAAAGTACAAAAAAAGGTGAGCACATGAAGGAGTAAATATATCATCCTAATAATGCAAATCACCATCGCTGTGGGGTACAAAACTAAATAAATAAATAAAAATAATATAAATGTACTAGTATATAGGAATAACATAATTTTTTTATTAAAACCATTTTAAATTGTTGTCTTTATTACTAGTCTAATGTTTATTTATGTTTGTTTATCTAATGTTTATTTATGTTTGTTTATGTCTTATGTTTATTAATTGTCTTTATTACTAGTATTTAATGATTATTTGTTGTATTTAATGTTTTGTTTGTTGTTTTAGTTTTTGTTATTTTTCTATAATTTTGTTTTCATTTTACATTGTGAAAATTTGAGCCAAATCGCCAAGATGCTGGTGCTCCTGTATAAATAAATAAATAAATAAAAATATTTTAATTGTGGAGTGTTTCCTTTCTTTATTTTACTATATGAATATGTCTGTAATTGTACTGTTGATTATTTTGCTGTTCACAACTTTCTAAGTGAAAGAATTCTCCATTAAGAGATGATAAGGTTAAAATTAGGCTTTAGTGGGTATATCTAATAGTAAACTTTCTATTTGGTTTATACAATTGTTTTATTCTTCATAAAGTAAAATATTAAGTGGTAATAAACAACAAACAAACCCTTGAATTCTAAACAAACAGGTCTATCAACTGCTCAGAGCAGAACAGAAGAAATATTCTTCAGCGGAAAGAAAAACAATTGCTGAAATATATCTGATTATAACATATTAATTTTATTTAAGACTATTTACTGTATCTAGTACTGTAATTTATAATAAATCAAAATTATTTTTATATCAATCACTCAAATTTTATTAGTTCAAGAACAAAAGAGAGAGGGGGGGTTCAACAGAACGAATTTGCATATATCTCACAAAGTAGAGTTTCAATGAAATTTTTATTCTGAATTTAACCTTGGAAAGAAGTGGTTCATGATATAACAGCTTATGGAATGAGTAGGCGTGGGGGTTTGCTGAAGGCTGAAAAATGAAACTATTTCGTTTGATATTCAGGATAGATAAATAGAATAAATGTATATGACAATATTTATAGTAAATTTAATTTACAATAAGATTGGTTCTATACAATTTTTAGATCCGACGAATAGTAACGGAGATATTTCGAATTTTCTAAAACAAACCATCTAAACCCCACCTCCCACTGGTCTGATTTCTCCCATTAACGAACTTGGTCTTCCTTTTTACATAAAACGATTAAATATCGAAATTGCTAACGATCAAACGAATTGCGCCAGAGCGTTAATATATATATATATATATATATATATATATATTTCCCTCGGGGAAATCAGCTATTGAGGTTGTAAGGCGTAAACGTACAGAGACCGTAAATTGTCATTAATTTGATTGGCAATCGCCAGTAATAATGTGTATGCAACAACTTTAATATGTTCTTTATAGTTTCATGGCAAGGGTCACCAATTAAAAAAAAAATACTTTTTTTCCACGCAAACTTTATTGATACTGCCCTACATGTTTCGTGGCTTACATACCACCTCTTCTGGAGCTATCCCTGTTCAAACAAATAATAACATAAATTTGAAAAAGATAATGAAATTAATTTAACAAAACCCTATGATAATATTTTGCTAGGTATTGTATTAGTAAATGCCTATTTACCCGATATATTTATTAAATCTAATTACAAATTGCTACTTATATTTCTGATGTGCTCGTTCAATGCGACTGCCCCTTCCTCACTGGTGTGATCGTTGATACTGAGGTTCCCGAAGTAGGTTAAGTCAGCTGACTATATATCCATTATTTACACGTCAACGGTGAAATCGATTATTTCTCGTCATTATTTAAAATGGATTATTTTAAGATAAAATTCTATTGAATATACGAATGAGGTATTTAATTTCTTTTTTTTTGTTTACTGTTTTTTTTTCTATTTTAGCAGATTTCTCTTAAGGAGGGGGAATATAGAAAACCCGAAATATCTCCGTTACTATTCGTCTGATCGAGCAATTGTATAGAACCAATCTTATTGAAAATGTAATGTTCGATAAACGTGGTTATGTAAGTTTTTACTCTATCTTGATTATTAACCGAGATATTTGCATTTTTCCGCTTTCAGTAAAGCTCCACTCCTACTCATGTCATATTGACATTAAGGTGTTATATTATGAAGCACATTATTTGAAGCCTAAATACCAAATATTTTTCTCATTGAACTTTTACGTTTTGAGATAAATGCAAATACGTGGGACATCTACTTAGTTTACGCAGCCCCTGCGTGACGGACTTTTTCTTTATTTCCTAGGTAGGATCGAAGGACATTTGAGGAAATTTTTTGAAATTCGCGTCATGAGTACAACCTCAATATAAATGGAACCATGGAGGCCTTTCAACATTTCAGCCATTCCGTCAGCGTGGACACAATGGATAAGAGAAGGCCAGATAAGGGGAGGTCCTGCCGTATTTATCTCTTAAGCCATTGACTTCCGATTAAAGGCGATCTTTAAAATGAAATAAAGCGGATTGACTACAATAAAGGGGGTAGATGGGAGGAAAAATAAGATATATAATGGAATAGAGGGAGGATTAAGGGAGGGAGTGGTTAATAACTGGGAGAGGTTGCCGTGGCTAGCGGGAAAGGGAGGGCTGGCTTCAGGATGCAATATAATGGAGTAATGAGAGAGGCTCCCCCATAAATTCCCCTTACCCCCTAGCACCCTCAATATCGCTCTGTTTGTTTCATTAGCCCATAATAAAATCCCTACCGATATACTTTACCGGCAAACTTTCTCTCCTCCCTACCACCCTCATCCCTCACCCACTCCCTAATCATAAATTAAGACGGTTTTCATAATTTAACTGAAGAATAATCACCCTGTAATAAACGATTTTCCTCCTCAAGATATTAGTTGCTCAGATTCATTTCTGAAATATTTATTTTGGTTGTTCCTTATTAAATTATTAGGGATAAAAGTTCCTCGTTATTCTGAAACAACGAACTATTACTAATGAAATCATAAAAATAAATCATATATAAGTTTATGATATATATATATATATATATATATATATATATATATATATATATATATATCTTCTTAACCACAGATGAACCCCTTCCTAAATTGTTTGAAAATGTAGCCCTTACTGGGTCAAAGAACAAAAATCTTCTTTTCTTACTTAAAACATCTGTCCCTTAAGAGAAATTAGATATTGAGATGGTACTTGTGACACGATTTTCGAAAAATGTCCTCAAATGTTCATCGACCCTACCTAAGATATATATACACACACACATTTCTCTGTTACCGCTCTAGCGGTGGTAATTTTTGTTTGATCGTCACTTAAACGTCTCTTTACATGTTTTTTATTTAACGTTATTATTGTTAATTGTTTATATATCACATGCACTCTCGAAATAATTTATATATAATTTATCTGTGCAAGTGCATGTGATATGCAAACTTAAGTGGGTCATACTGATAAAAAAATGACCTTAGGGTCACCATAGGACGGAAACAAATAAATAAAAAAATATATATGTGAGCATGTGTATATATATATATATATATATATATATATATATATATATATATATATATATATATATATATATACTATCTCAGATTACCCGGCTTCGCCCGAGAATTCATTTGAGGCTGAATGGTGATGATATTTTTTAGCAGGCTTTACATTGCACAATATTTTGACATTTACCCGTCCCAGTGTTTAGGATTGATACCCGTCGTTGCCGTGGATTTGCTAATAATAGAATATTTGTTCGATAAGGCTTCATTGTCTTCGATATTTTTATATTTCCCGTCTCTTATACATGTAAATATGGTGAATTTTTATTTCAGGCCTCCCTTATAACCCCCCTCCCGTTCGAACCTAAAAATTTTAATATAACTTATAATCATGGAAGAATTAATTCTAATTGACATACCGAGCTTTGTTAAGTTCGGTTCAGCCGTTAGTGCCAAATAAAATTGTTGGCTCCCGCTAAATTTTGAACGTATAACTCATTTATACTTAGGTATACGACAAAAGTGTATATAACAGAAGTTACTCCAAATAACACAATAAACAACTTTTGTTATGTTTATATTTGCGGAAAAACCAATAGGAAACGAAATATCGGTATTTTTAATTTCAGGCTTGCCTTATAACCCCCACTCCTGTTCACCTCAGAGAAAATTAATATAGCCTAGAGTCTAAGTTGGGTTAGTCGTAATATACATACCAAGTTTCATAAAATTCGGTTCAGCCGTTTATGCGTGAAAAGGTAACAAACAAACGAACAAACATACACGAAAGAAATAAAATGCAGATATGGTGTCTATGACATGTGAAACGAAAAGTTATCGTGAAATTTTGCGAAAAAAATCAATGTACAGACAGAGTTTACAATTTTATATATATATATATATATATATATATATATATATATATATATATATATGTCTGTTGAAGATTGCAATTTTCGTTTGATCGGTCGTAAATTCAATATTTAAATGTTCTATTTAAAAGTGAAGATCAAGTTCGTTAACGGCTAAAATCGGATCAGTGGGAGGGGGATTTCGAAATCTTTAAATATCTCCGTTATTATTCGTCCAGTTATTGTTGGTACGCAAACAGATATAGGGCCAACTGTTGCGATCTGGCTGCGGCAATAGGCAGTGGACGCTGTAAAAGATGATAATTCCCACAACCAAATCACTAACAAGAATTTAGGAACGGTTCACCAACAATCGACTCTACTCAAAATTTGAATATTTATAAATTTATTTATAATTAAAAATTCGCCAATAATAAATATAAATGAAAATGAAAATGCACCTTTTAGGGATATAAAGAGGGACGACACTTGATTAACTTAAACTAAATAAATATATAGAAAGTTAGCTGGTTTACAAAAGTACTCTAAAATCAGATTGCCCTGAGAGCTAGTGCAGGCGATAAGCAGGCTGAGTAGATGCGAGCTGAAGCAAGCTGAAGGCTGGTCTGAATTACGATATATCACCGACAAGAGTATCCCCTTCAGAGAATCTGAGCTATGACTGTTCTTAATCCTTCTCAACGCCGCCATTCTAGCAGATTTCCCTTAAGGGAAATCAGCTATTGAGGTCTTACTCACGACGCGATTTTCGAAAAATTTCTTCAAATGTCCATCGATCCTACCCACGAGATGACGAAAATGAGGTCCGTTCAAAATTATATATATATGTCTGTTAACGCTCTAGCGGTCGCAATTTTTGTTTGATCGTTACCAAACTTCACATTTAAGCGTTTTATGTAAAAAGAATGATCAAGTTCGTTAATGGCTGAAATCGGACCAGTGTAAGGGGGGATTTTCGAAAATTCAAAATAACTCCGCTACCATACGTCGGATCAAAACTTTGTATAGAACTAATCTTATTGTAAATTAAATTTACTATAAATATTGTTCATAAACATTTATTCTCTATCTTGAATATTAACTGAGATATTTGCATTTTTATTAATTTTGGGCCGATAACGGATGACTAGTTTCCCGCCAAAAACTAGTTCGGCCCTTTGCCGTAACTGTTCGGCTCTCGTTTGGAGATTTCTCTATTGTATAACGTCTCGTGGAAAATCTGCTTAGTTTACGCAGCCCCTGCGTGACGGGCTTTTTATAGCCTGAGCCCCCGCCGATAAAGATATGCTCAAAAAGTCTATTAAATGTGACATTAATATCGAAATTCATCCAGAATATTAATTAGTGTATCGACTTTAAGAGCTGTGAATGCTATTATAAAAATCAATCGGCGTTATCTCCTAAATTACGAGAGCACATGGGTGACTTAACTCCAAATTGGATAAAACTCTTGTTTACTGATTAAAACTAGACATTTAAGTATTCATAAATAATTATGTTAATGTGCTTTGTGCTGGCATTATTCAAAATATAAAATATATGGCCATTTATGATAATTTTATGTAATAAATCCTCAGATTCATTAAACAATCATATTGCAAATTTAATGCTCTATGAATGTTGTTATATTTTTTTGGTATCTTGATTATTAACCTAAACCTAGATATTTACATTTATTAGTTTTGACCCTTCAGTAAACCCCCACAACTACTCATGTCATATTAAGAATAAGCTGTTGTATCATGAAGCACTTTATTTGAAGCTTAAATAACAAATATTGCTTTCATTGAACTTTTAAATTCTGACATATATGGAAATACATTATGTGATGACGCCAACAATTGTTATTTTACTTCTTTGCTGAAAAATGTTGGGGAATTTGCTTAGTTAACGCAGCCCCTGCGTGACGGGCTCTTTTAGCAGATTTCTCTTAAGGGAAATCAGCTATTGAGGTTGAACTCATGACGGAATTTTCGAAATCTTTCTTCAAATGTCCATCGATCGAACCTAGAAGATGATGAAAATGAGGTCCGTTCAAAACTGTATATATATATATATATATATATATATATATATATATATATATATATATATATATATATATATATTTGTCTGTTACCGCTCTAGCGGTCGCAATTTTTGTTTGATCGTTACCAAACTCGATATTTAGTCGTTTTATGTAAAAAAAAAAAAGATCAAGTTCGTTAAAGGCTGAAATCGGACTAGTGGGAGGGGGGGTTTAGAGGGGAGGATTTTCGAAAATTCGAAATATCTCCGTTACTATACGTCGGATCGAAAAATTGTACAGAATCAATCTTATTGCAAATTAAATTTACTATAAATATTATTATATACATTTATTCTCTATCTTGCATATTAACCGAGATATTTGCATTTTTATTAAATCTGGGCGGCTAAAGGACGAAGTTACTTTCCCGGCAAAAGCTAGTTCGGCCGTTTCATTAAGTGCTCGGCTCTCGTGAAATTTCTCTATTGTTAAACTTCACGTGGGAAATCTGTTTAGTTTACGCAGCCCCTGCGTGACGGACTTTTATTGTATCTGCGAGACAAAATACTGCTTTTATACAGATATTAGAACGAATTAGAGGAATTATTGTATATTGGGATAACACATTAAAAAAAAAAAAAAGGGGAAGAGTTGTACTTTAAATATAAAGGTCAAATGCCCCGAGGAGAGGAGAGGGAATAATTTGAATAAAGGTTGGGATTCCCGTGGAGGATATGAAACAAATTGAAAATGTGCGGAGGTAGCTCACCTTCACGCTCCCTGATTCCCTATTTATTCCACCCCATGCACATACATTGTTTCTGTCTCTCTCTCTTTACACTTTCTCTGTCGTTCTCTTTTACCCTAAAATCCCTTTTCCTTACGATAAATCCCACTATTATTTCTTTATACCCAGTTTTGTTTTCATTCCGCCCATTTTTATTTCTCAATATAAAATCACTTTAAACAGATTTCCCTGGGATTTTCGAAAAAACGAAATTCCTCATGTCCATCGATCCTACCCAGGAGACAGTGCTCTGAGGGCCCTCGGCAAAATTAGCCGTGCCACTGATAACAAATATAATACAAACAATAATTATTTAGTAACAAAATATATATATACACTCATAAATAACATATATTACTTTATTAAGAGTATATTATTGTCAATCTATTAACATTTAATTGTTTTTGCTTTTTTTCGGAACTATTGTATATTGCATACGTATTGTTATATATTAGGTACTTATATTATAACTAGCGGACCCGAGCGGACTAGTTGTCCTGCTTGCTATTTCAAGCGATTAGAATATTAAATTTAGTAATATTATGTTTAAAACATAAGCTACTTTTAATAACACAAAAAACTACTCTTGTTATGTGCACCT
>CM032233.1:109435000-109517500 GCA_019009955.1 Riptortus pedestris
AGCCGTTTATGCGTGAAAAGGTAACAAACAAACAGACACGAAAGAAACAAAATGCAGTTATGGTGTCTATGACATGTGAAACGAAAAGTTATCGTGAAATTTCGCGAAAAAAATCAATGTACAGACAGAGGTTACAATTTTATATATATATATATATAGTTTTGAACGAACCTCATTTTTGTCATCTGGGTAGGATCGATGGGCATTTGAAGAATTTCTTTATTAAGGGAAATCAGCTAAACGAAATACTTAAAAATTATCATGGGTGAGTTTAAATGCAAAGGCAGTTTATGAATGGTGGATAGGTGGAGTGAAAGAGAGGGGTATGAGGAGTGGGGTGCTATCATCTGTCAGCCTTCCAGTAATTAGCTCTGAGTCATCAGCACACTTATACACAGCTTCTTTCAGCTCTGCCCACAGCCGAGCTATCGCCTCTTATTCTACAACCCACCCAGTCACTCACTAACGTTTTCCTTACAACCCCAACGCAAATCGGTTAATGACCTAAGCCAATTTTCGAAAAACGTCCATAGACATAATTCATTTAGCCTGCTCAGCTCTACACGTAAAAACATTTCTGTCACGCAGGTGCTGCGTAAACTAAGCAGATTTCCACAGTGAAGTTCAACAATAGATAAATACATCTAATGAGAAATCATTCAGTCAATTTTAATAACCTCCCGACGTAAAGCGTTTGAATTGTAAACAAAGAGGTCTACCAACAGCTTAGACTTGCACAGCAAGATAGAAATATTCTTCATCGGAAAGAAGAACAATTACTAAAATATATCTGAATATAACATATTAGTTTTATTGGAATATATTTACTATATCTAGTAGTGTTATTTATAAGGAATCAGAATCTCAATCACTCAAATTTTAGTAGTCTTAAAACGAATGAAGGGTGATCAACAGACTGTATTTGCATATATCTCACAATGTATATTTGGCCCAATTTGAGACAATAACGAGCTTGCCTTTTCTTTTTACATAAAACTATTAAATATCGAGCTTGGTAACGAGCAAAAATTGTGACTGCTAGAGCGTTAACAGACAAATATATATAACTATATATATATATAATATATATATATATATATATATATATAATATATATATTATAGGATTAGGATTAATGTGGTTTGGGCAATCAACAGCTAGGTCATTATGCCCTTTAAATTAGTATGATGCTGTTTGCAAGTGTCTGTATACTTTATGTTGTAAATAATATCTAATAGATTGTATATGCTCTTACCATATCCTAAGGGTATTAAAGTGACTAATTTTTATATAATTATTTATTAACTAAATCTAAGTTTTGTTTCTTACAAGTACTTATTTTCTACTGGGAGTACAATTAGCTAATATTACAATTAAATGACTCACACTGTATGTACTTTTTTTCATTTTATTATATATATATATATAATTTTGAACAGACCTCATTTTCGTCATTTCCTGGGTAGGATCGATGAACATTTGAAGAAATGTTTCGAAAATCGTGTCAGAAGTAGGAACCCAATAGCTGTTTTTGCTTTTTACCCAGTATGGCTCCACCTTCAAACTATACAGGTATGTACTATGATTCCTGGGACATTTGTTGAACTAACTGTCCCTGAGGATGCTATATGGTACAAAAAGAGGAAATAAAATAAGATGTAGGTCTAGGCAACGGTGGATTAATAATGAAGAAAGTATTTTAATCATTCCAATCTCTATTATTTAAATTTAACTTAAAAAATAATGTTTATTCTATACGTATTAATTATGAAAGTTATATTGGATACGAATTAATTTAAACTGCCAAAATGCTTGAGAGATGTATACGAGCGATATCACATCTATTGATATGTGAAAGATTACTCTCCCCAAAAATGGCTTTCATGAAATATCAAACATTTGCTTGCAGACGTCAGCTATGCTCAGTGATATATTAAGACATAAATGAGCCAAGTGCTGATCTAACATTCCTTCTATACAGCTGGGAAAGAATTTCAGTGGACATATTTCAAAAGGACTGCATAGCGATAAGGTTAGAAAGCACATCATTGACGTTCTCTGTCGCTTATATTCTTGCTTCATAGCCAGCTATCAGAAAGCTTCGAAGAGAGCTCTGTTCCTACTTTCAGATTGAGATAGCATATGACATACACTCTCATTGTAACATATTTCTTCATTGGCATTTTTAATACATGCTTCTTATATGTTATGTCAATGTTTCGTTAGTTACCGCTTTGTGAGTTTCTGACACAGAAAGTATCAAAGCTGTCTAACCCATACAGACAGGTTTCCAAAATTGGTAGTTGTTTCGGAAAGTAAATACTAGTACTAATTATTCTAATGATAAGACTCAATTTTATACACAATGAGTGTCACGTAAAATAAAGGTAATGTTATAATTAAAAAAAAAAAAACAAAAAAAATCCGGTCAAGCAGGAGCCTGCACGTTAAACTAAGCAGATTATCTCACGTGTAAGTTTTACAAATTGACAATCTACATACTCGTAAAACCAGGTTCACCACCTTTTTCTAGCCAGGAATGGGACAACTAGGGTTTTTTTATTTTTTTTTATTTTTTTTTTTTAATGATTTTGTTCACTTAAATAAAATTCCATTTCCCCAGGCGGGAATCGAAGAACTCTCGGCCACTTCGAAGGATTTCCCATGTCTTAATTCTTACCCCATACATTTCACATGGTGGCTAAACCCCTCAGCAACCCGCAAAGTGACCACTCATATTAAGTAAAAATAAATATAAACGGTATATTGAAAATCGTTCAGTCAATTATTTATTTTAATACACCTCCTTAAAGGGGGGGGGGAAGAAAGCGTCTCTGAAGTAGGTAAACAAAACTTTGGTCTGACCCAACCGCTCTCCCCTGCCACCGCGCCGCAGCCGCGCCCCCCCCGCGCTACGCCCCCCGGCGCGCTCCCAAAATCTCTGAACTGCTAGATAAAAATATTCTTCACCGGAAAGAAAAACCAATTACTGAAATACATCTGAATATAACAAAACCATATTAATTTTATTGAAAACTATTTACTACATCTAGTACCGTAATTTATAATGAATCAGAATAATTTTTATATTATGCAGAATTATGTAGGACAAAGTTATAAGACGAACTTTTCGGAAGTGACTTGTAATATATATGTAGAACATAAATTAACAAATTATGCATTTATGCATCATCTTACAAAGATATGAGGTCTGTGACATACAAACGAGTCGACACTGCACTTAAAGTTTAAGGATTATACAAAATTTAAACCCTTTAGAAAGATATATTTGCGATATGTTTCTGCCTCTTTCACCAAGACTTTTACGACGTCAGAGAGTACAAAAGTAATAAAAATAATATTTTTCAAGGAGTGTGCATAATTCAGTTATGAAGTAGTTTATAGCCTGGCCTCCAACGATCGATGTTATATGAAGACATCATAGCATTCCAAGGGGACAATAATATTTCATGATATTATTCCCCCCCCCCCCCTTTTTACAGCTTTTTGATATGTTTTGAGTAGTTAAATTAAAAAATAATGAACTCTTGAATTTTACTTGAATCGTTTTACATTTATTAATTATAATGTTTTTGTTGACAATTCACTCCTAGTGTGTGAGGGGGCTACAAGGGAGTTGTGAAAATGACATTGAAGCCTACATAGTAGAACTTATATGTATATGTATGTGTGTGTGCCGTATATATATATATATATATATATAAATTAATAAAGTATCGTGATCGCGCAATACTGTTAGTTTATTTAGCTCCCCCCACCCTTCCCTATCTCGATTTTAAATCATTACAGTTTTAGGGCAAATTTTTTTCCTTAAGGGAAATAAGTAAGTATTGTTTTTAAGGCAAATGTCCATCGATTTCCTAACCTAGGAGAAGATTGGACGATAATAATAGAGAGGTCAGTTCCCCAATAACTGTATATATATATATCCACACACACACACACACACACACACACACACACACACACACACACACACACACACACACACACACATATATATATATCATATCTATATATTTCTCTGTTACCGCTCTGGTGATCGCAATTTTTGTTTAATTGTTACCAAACTCGACATTTAGCCGATTTATGTAAAAAGAAAGATCGAGTTCGTTAACGGCTGAAATCGGACCAGGGGGAGGGGGGGTTATTTAGATGAGGGAGAAATTTTGAAAGGGAAAGAATGGGGGGGGGGGGAAATTCTAAATATCTACCTTCCGGTTTACTATAAGATCGGATCTGAAACCATTGTTATAGAACCAATCTTATTGCCAAATTTAAATTTCATACAATTAAAATATTGTTTTTATACTTTTATTCTCACCCTATCTTGAATATTAACCGAGATATTGCATTTTTAATTAAGTTGTAACGGACGCGTGCTATGATTCCCGCCGACAAGCTTAGTTTGGCCGTTTTCCGGTAAACTTGGTTACGACTTTCCAATATTGTATAAACTTTACGTCCCCCCCCCCCCTGGGGAATAATCTGCTTAGTTTACGCAGCCCCGGACGGACTTTTTATTTTTAATTACAGCATTCCACGCTTCGGAGAGTATAACACCTCCTTTCACGGCATTTTTTTATTTTTTTTATTTGGAGAGCTTCTAGAACTAATCTTTTTCCAAGAGAATTTCTCTATGTTCTATCTCTAAGTTTTATCTCATCGAATGTAAATTGGTGAGAACAAAACTTGCGGGTCTAGTATGGCAGATGCTTTTAATCACTGATGTTACATACAAAAAAAAAAGAAAAGGGAAATAACAAATTATTCAGAAAAATTAGGAAGGAACTAGACGGTACTAAGGTTCTACAGGAAAATGAAAATTCTCCAGTTATCCCGTTTAATTCTGTGACCATTCCCTAAATAGCGGGGACCTCTGAAAGACAGGCAACAATACTCCATAATTTACGAACAGTATTCAAGTTGCACACAATGTTCAATGAATATTTAAAAAGCCTTAAAGAAATCAATGTTTTCCAAGATAGTGTTGTCTATATGATGAGCTGTGATTGCAGTAATGTTTATGTGGGACAGACTGGATAGAAGATCAGCCAAGGGCCAGAGATTAAAATTGTCCACCGTAGCTAGACACACAAGAATTTATTCTCATCAAATTAAATTCGACGATACAAAGATTCTATATAGAGAATATTACCTTGGAAAATGATTAGTTCTCGAAGGTCTCGAGATAAACAAGAGAAAAAATGCAATGAACGGCGTCTCCAAAACCTTAAAGGCCATAATTGAAACCAAAAACAACTGATTTAATCGTGGTACTAACCAAACTAAAAGCTCTGTCTGAAAAAATCAGATCTTCTCACAATGAAAATCTTTCTCAGCGATGTGGCATAAAACTTAGAATATCTCATATTACGAAGACTTTGTTAAGGCTATCAGTGTACATCTATATATATATATATATATATATATATATATATATATATATATATATATATATATATATAAAATTGTAACCTCTGTCTGTACATTGATTTTTTTCGCGAAATTTCACGATAACTTTTCGTTTCACATGTCCTAGACACCATAACTGCAATTTGTTTCTTTGGTGTCTGTTTGTTTGTTTGTTTGTTACCTTTTCACGCATAAACGGCTGAACCGAATTTTATGAAACTTGGTATGTATATTAGTACTAACCCAACTTAGACTTTAGGCTATATTAAAATTCTCTGAAACGAACAGGAGTGGGGGTTATAAGGGAGGCCTGAAATTAAAAATAGCGATATTCCGTTTCTTATTGGGTTTTCGTCAAATATGAACATAACAAAAGTTGTTTATTTTGTTATTTGGAGTAACTTTTGTTATATACACTTTTGTCGTATACCTAAGTTTAAATGTGTTATACGCTAAAAATTATAGCGTGAATCAACAATATTATTTGCCAAAAAAGACTCAACCGAACTAAATAAAACTCGGTATGTGTATTAACAGTGAGGCCTTCATTATAATAAGCCATAACAACATTGCTATGGACGTGCAGGAGTGGGGGTTATAAGGGAAGCCTGAAATTAAAAATAGTGATATTTCGTTTCCTATTGGTTTTTCCGCAAATAAAAACATAACAAAAGTTGTTTATTTTGTTATTTGGAGTAACTTTTGTTATTTACACTTTTGTCGTATACCTAAGTATAAATGAATTATACGTTAAAACTTTAGCGGGCACTAACGGCTGAACCGAACTTAACAAAACTCGGTATCTTAATTAGGGCGAAGCCGGGTATCTGAGCTAGTTTAATCTATGTGTAACCTTATAATCTGCATGCTCGCCTCTTCTAATTTCTTTTTTATAATATAGGCACATACATAAAGTTTTCATTTAGTAAGTTTTGTACACCTGAATTTATGACTCGTGCCATTATAGGTGTTTCTTCCTGCATGTTGGTTTTCATATATTGTAGGGCCCATAGGCGGTTTATACAAACACGGGATTTCAAATACACCATAGGAAAAAAAAATCACAAGTGGCCAAATCGGGAAGGTCCCTAATTGAGATGAAGCACTGTGGTAAATGTTCCCTCAAAAGCACCATCAATGCTGTTGAAATATGTGCCGTTGCACAGTCCTGCTGGAACTAAGTATCCAACTCGTTTATACGTGAGAAAACTCCTGTAACATGTCACATGACAGTCCGAAGTGACAGTCACTGTGACTTATTTCTTTGTATTGTCGAACTTGCAGTGTGTCTGAACGTAGCGACTAACGTAGCAATTGAGTTCCGGTCCGGGACAGGTGCTAGAAGGCTAAATTATAGCTATTCGGAAAGGCACGCTGAGTTGAAGATTGCGTCTTGAGTACAACCTCAATAGCTGATTTACCCTAAGGAAAATCGGCTAAAATCAATAATTATTTTGGTTATCTGGGCCCGCCTGAAAGCGAACGTGTTTTAACGGTGATACTTTTTTTTGGTATTATATGAGTTTTTTTTCTCTTATTTTTGAGAAGAATTAATTATATTTTAAGGAGACAGCACTGCTAAGTTCTGAACGTTATATTAAAAATTAAACTAACCTAAGAGATATTGATGAGTTTTAGTAGCTTATAACTATCATATCCTGAGGACAACTGCAATTGCTGATAGTTCTCAATAATAAAAATCCTAGAATAAATATATTGGAAATATAAATGTTTTATTTAAATGCTCACGAACCGGGAAGCTAATAACCTGTAGTATATAACATACTGGATTATAGTGTGAGTTGTTCATAACACATCCACACAGACACACACAGAGTGGAGCACTGTATTTATTAAAGCACCCTTGAGCAATTAGTAACTAATGAATCACAGGGCCCTTTCATAGTCATTTCCATTCATACTCAAAGGTTTCTTCAAGCCAGATAAATTCAGTAACATTAGTCTCAGTCTCAGATAGTTAATTCAGCTATTAGTTTGAAATCTTTCTTTAAATGCCCACCGATCATGCCGATTCACTTATTATATTAAGTTTTTTTCAGCCTATTTTTATTGGGTCCCTTCTACACAACGTGCTTATCTTCTCTAGGCAATAATCTCTCTAGGGAGGATAGGAAAATCAGCTTTTGAGGTCATACTCATGAAGCGATTTTTGAAAAATTGAGGAAATGTCCGTCGATCCTTCCCAGGAGATGACGAAGTTTAGTGTTCCACCTTTTGTAAACCCCCACTCCTACTCATGTCACATTAACAATGCGCGGTTATATAATGAAGCAATTCATTTGAAGCGTAAATACCAAATATTGTTCTCTTTGAAGTTTTAGGGTTTTAGATAAATGCATATACGTGAGGCACGTGGGAACTCTGCTTAGTTATCGCAGCCACTGCGTGGCGGACTTTTATTACAATTCATTTAGTAATGATAATTGGCTCAGCTAGGAGTGATAAGCTATTGCAGACAATGTATCTCGTGCTGATCGGAGAATTGGAATGAAATATTTTAATATCTATTTTATATTTTAATTATATCTAATAACTTCTTTACGTATTATTGAATAACATTTATACACATATATTATATTCGTTATAAAATGAAGTCAAAGTTTATGAATACATATTTATAATAACTATCAATTTAAATAATTATATGCAATAAATTTATTTCGTAAACTATCTTAATAACATCCTCTCACTCTCTCTCTCTCTCTCTCTCTCTCTCTCTCTCTCTATATATATATATATATATATATATATATATATATACACTCAACCCCAAAAAAAAAACCGGACACTTCATATTTGTCGTATTAAAAGCTAATTTTCAGCAATGTGTTTCTTTATGTGGGTATTCTAGTTATTTTACTTATACACAGGAATCTTTTCTTATAATTTAGTCAACTTATTTAAGACAACGGTCGGTAAAAAGAATTGTTAATGCAGGCATCTCTGACTCATACTAGACAATTATAGGATGAGAAAATGTTTATTTTTAACCTTCAGGAAGGCCAAGGTGAAGTTATCATTTTAAAAATCCTAGTTCAGTTAATGTATACGAGTTAGTTTTGCTATAAATAAACCAATTGTCAAAGCAGTTTTCGATAAAATTAAAAAGAGAGGATTAAATGACGTATTACTTATATAAAATGCTGACTTAATTTCACAGGCAATTTACTTGTTCGATATTACATGAACAACTGAGGAATGTCATTTACAGAAATTAATTAAACTTTTTTAATGATCATCATAACACATGTTTTTCTATAGCGTCCTACCAAAATCAAATATATGATTGCTGTTTCAATTAACTGATTCAGTCATTATTTTCATATAAATTATAATTACGGCTCTCAGGAATCATAAATTAGATCTTTATTTTACTCACCATAGCTTCATGGCATTAACTGCTAGATACGTCTATCCAGTCCTAATGAATAAAGTAATTATTAAGTACTTCTTCATAAAGGTCCGCAATGACAGAACTTATTTTCATTAAACATATATACACACACACACACACACACACACACACACACACACACACACACACACACACACACACACACACACACACACGTGCACCGTTCTAGAGGTCGCAATTTTTGGCTAATTGTTACGGTTACCAATAATTAATAAAAATACTTATGGTACATTTAATTTGCACTAAGATTGGTTCTAAACAGAAGTTGCTTTGCCAAAAGAACAATCAAAGAAATGCGTAGCCAATGCAAGTAGAGAGTAAGTAAAAAACAAAAAGTCCGTCACGCAGGGGCTGCATAAACTAAGCAGATTTCCCACGAGAAGTTTTACAATAGAGAAATCTGCCTAATAACAACTGTAGTAGTAAGAAACCTCTAAACCTAAAACATTATTTAGGGCGTAATAACCCAGTAGTTTCTAGCCCCAAAAAACAGTTAACCTAACCTCTAAACCTATTCACGAGGGACGAATAGTTATAGAAACGGTCGCCAGAGCTCTCGGCGGAAAGTCGGAACATAGCCAACTGGTGACCACACGCAGAATACAAATGCAAATATCTCGGTTAATATTCAAGATACAGAATAAATGTATAGAACAATATTTATAGTAAAATTAATTTGCAATAAGATGTATTCTATACAATCTTTCGATCCGACGCATAATAACGGAGATATTTTGAATTTTCAAAAATCCCCCCTCTAACCCCCCCCCTCCCACTGGTCCAATTTCAGCCATTAACGAACTTGATCTTCCTTTTTAAATAAAACGATTAAATTCCGAGTTTGGTAAAGATCAAACAAAAATTGCGACCGCTAGAGCGTTAACAGGCAAATATATATATGTATATATATATATATAGATATATATATATATATATATATAATTTTGAACGGACCTCATTTTCGTCATCTTCTGGGTAGGATCGATGGACATTTGAAGAAATTTGTCGAAACTCGCATCATGAGTACGACCTCAATAGCTGATTTCCCTGAAGGGAAATTTGCTAAAATTAATAAAGTCCTTCACATAGGGGCTGCGTAAACTAAGCAGATTTCCAACGCGTAGAGATATATCTACATACTGGCAACACCACCGTGAATATTAAGTGGATAAATACAAACGGTAGCCAGTATCTTAATCTAAATCTTTCAGTCAATTTACAAGTTAGTAATCCCTACAACGGAAAGCGTCTGAATTGTAAACAAACAAGTCAGCAAACCTCGCAGAGCTGAATAGACAGATAAAAATATTCTAGACCAGAAATAAAAACAATTAATGAAATATATCATATTAATTGATTTTATTGAAAACTATTTACCATAGTTTCTGCTGTAATTTGTAATCTATCAGACTATTTTTTATCTCAATCAATCAAATTTTAGTAATCCAAGAACAAAAGAAGGGGGGCGGGGTGTTGAACAGAACTTATTTGCATATAACTCACAAAGTAAAAGTACAATGAAAACAATATTTGATATTTAACCTAGTAATGAAGTGGTTCATGATATAACAGCTTATTATTAATATAACATGAGTAGAAATGAGTGTTAACTGAAAGCAGAACGCTATAAAATTCCAATATCTCGGTTAATATTCATGATACAGAAAATATTTATAGATCATTCAATTTGCAATTAGATTGGTTGTATACAAATTTTCGACCAGAAAAGAGATATACCGAATTTTCGACATTTCCCCTCTCCATTTATCTGATTTCAGCCATTAACGAACTTGATCTTCCTTTGTATATAAAACGATTAAATATCAAATTTGGTAACTATTTAACAAAAATAGCGAAAGCTAGAGCGTTTACAGACACACACACACACACACACACACACACACACACACACACACACACACATATATATATATATATATATATATATATATATATATATATATATATACTAGTTCAGATACCCGGCTTCGCCCGGAAATTGATTTGAGGCTGAATGGTGATGGTATTTTTTTGGCAAGGCTTTACTTTGCACAATATTTTGACATTTACCCGTCCCAGTGTTTAGGATTAATACCCGTTTTTGGCATTTGTTATTAATAAAATTCATTTTTTATGTAAGTCGTCTCTGTCCCCCAAATTGTCATATTTCCCGTTTCCTGTGCATTATGCATAGATTTCAGTTATTAACCACAAAATATTAACATAGACTTGAATTAATTTTTCCAAGTGAGGTACCTCATAGTTCAAATTGGAATGAATTGTTGAGCATATCAATATTTTTACGCAAATTACTTGCTCCACACATTGTTCCTGGAGGAATGTATAAAACAAAAGTTAATCTAAATAACAAAGTAAACAACTTTTGTTACATGCATGTTTGTCGAAAAACTAATAGACAGTGCAATGTAGGGAATTTTTATTTTAGGCCTCCCTTATAACCCCCACTCCCGTTCTAACCTAAACATTTTAATATAGCTTATAATCACGGAAGAATTAATGCTAATTGACATACCGACTTTTTTAAAGTTCGGTTTAATCGTTAGCGCCCAATGAAATAGTTTACTCCCGCTTTAGTTTATAGTGTATATCTCGTTCATAATTTGTTAAAAGACAAAAATGAATATGACAAAAGTTACTCTAAATTAGAAAATAAACAACTTTTTTTATGTTCATATTTCCCGAAAAACCAATAGGAAACGAAATATCGCTATTTTTAATTTCTGGCTTCCCTTATAACCCCCACTCCTGCCCGTTCCTAGAAATGTTGGTATGGCTTGTTATAATGAAATCGTTAGTGCTAATACATATACCGAGTTTTATTTATTTCGGTTGAGTCTTTTGTCCCAAATAAAATTGTTCACTTCTGCTATAGGTTTTAGCTTATATCTCGTTAATAATTCGGTATACGAAAAAAGTGTATATCACAAAAGTTACTCTAAATGACAAAATAAACAACTTTTGTAATGTTCATATTTGCCGAAAAACCAATAGGAAACGAAATATCGCTATTTTGAATTTCTGGCTTCCCTTGTAACCCCCACTCTTGTTCGTCTCAGAGGATATTAATATAGCCTAAAGTCTAAGATGGGTTAGTAGTAATATACATACCAAGTTTCTTAAATTCGGTTCAGCCGTTTATGCTTGAAAAGGTAACAAACAAACAAACATACACGAAAGAAACAAAATGCAGTTATGTTGTCTATGACATGTGAAACGAAAAGTTATCGTGATATTTAGCGAAAAAAATCAATGTACAGACAGAGGTTACAATTTTATATACGAGTATATATACATAGTTTTGTTGTTTTCGACCAGGTTATAATGTTGTTTTTTGGAGTTTTGGTCAGTGTTGTTGAAAAAATCTTAGTTCATTCCAATATTTCGAGAATATTTATTTTCTCTTCTTCAGGGCTCAAAAGTACAGGTACTACTTTATATACATATATATATATATATATATATATATATATATATATATATATATATATATATATTGCACACTGTTATTAGAGAGTAACAGATAGTGTTTGTGTTAATTCTACTTAACAAGACTAAAGATATTTAAAAATTATTGTCCATCACTGTAGTTTCATTTGTTTATATTAGGAGTACTGAGTATAACCTCATGTTTGTTATAATTGGCTTGGTCACTGCCTTAGGTTTTGTATTACTATAGTATATTGTCATTTGTTTGTTGAACTATGTTATAACTATTGAGATGTGTTATTATAATTAGTGTTATATTATTTTTTTTTATTAAAGCTATTTTTAAGTAGTAATAAAATTGATATAATATTGTTATTTCACTATGTTACATTTGTTATTGCTATATGTTATCACAGTTATTGTTATATTAAGTCGAAGCTATGCTGAAGTTATATGTTATAATGTTATTGTTGTTTAATTTATTATTATGCTACAACTAATTATTGTTGTGTGTTGTTACAATTATTGCTCTTCTATAATGTTACATTTGTCATTGCTGTATGTTATCACAATTGTTGTTATATTAAGTCGAAGCTTTGTTCAAGTTATAAGTTATAATGTTATTGTTGTTTAATTTATTATTATGCTACAACTAATTATTGTTGTGTATTGTTACAATTATTGCTCTTCTATTATGTTACATTTGTTATTGCTATATGTTATCACAGTTATTGTTATATTATGTTGAAGCTATGTTCAAGTTACATGTTATAATGTTATTGTTGTTTAATTTATTATTATGCTACAACTAATTATTGTTGTGTGTTGTTACAATTATTGCTCTTCTATTATGTTACATTTGTTATTGCTGTATGTTATCACAATTGTTGTTGTAGTTTGTTAAAGCTATTTCCATGTTATATTAAAGTTAAAATGTTATTGTTATTTTATTATGTTACAACTAATTATTGTTGTGTGTTAGATAGATACTGTGTTATTGTTATTCTGCAACTATTATTGCTGTGTGGTGCTGTTTTTCACCAACACTGACCAAAACTTCAAAAAACAACAACACCATATATATAATTTTGAACGGACCTCATTTTCGTCATCTCCTGGGTAGCATCAATGGACATTTGAAGATTATTTTTCGAAATCGCATCATTAGTACGACCTCAATAGCTGGTTCCCCTTACGGGAAATCTGCTAGAAATATACATCCGTAAATAATAAAGGATATAGGCATCAATGTTATTTATTCGAAGCGGAAGCGGATGAGTCTTGAACAGGAGGTTTTTTTTTCATAGCGCGGCTCTCTCAAGTATGAGCGGTTACGTGGTGCTCTTATCTTCTGCATGGATGCTGTCACTAGTTACATTTGGTAGCGCCTTCTAACGAGCTCCGTTATTACTCTGGGAGGCGACTGTAATAGAACGCCAGACGAGGATTGCCGAAAGGGGTTAATCAGTCTTCTTTCACCCTGACCCTCAATTTGAGCTGAGTCATCAACCAGTTTTATCTCTCCTCTTCCCCTCCCGTACACTTCAACCTCGTATTTTTCTCACACGTTCAATGGACTCACTTCATGCTTTCATTTTCCTTAAGTAAATGCCATGTATAAAGAACTTATTATAAAGGCCATCTATATCTATTATAAAGTAAAAAGTCCGTCGCGCAGTGGCTGCGTAAACTAAGCAGATTTCCCACGTGAAGTTTTAAAATAGAGAAATTTCAGGAGAGCCGAACAGTTACGGAGACGGCAGAACTAGCTTTTGGCGGAAACTCACGACTAGACCCGAAGTTTTAATAAACACACTTAACAAACATTCAAATATCTAAGTTAATATTCAAGATAGAGAATAAATGTATATAACAATATTTATAGTAAATCTAATTTGCAATAAGATTGATTTTATTCTTATTTTTCGATCCGATGTATAGTAACGGAAATATTTCGAATTATCAAAAATACCCCCCCCCCTCGTAACCTCCCTCTCACTAGTCCGATTTCAGCCATTAACGAACTTGATCTTTCTTTTTGCATAAAACGAATAAATATCGAGTTTCTTAGCGATCAGACAAAAATTACGACCGCTAGAGCGTTAACAGAAAAATATGTATATATATAATTTTGAACGGACCTCATTTTCGTCATTTGCTGGGTAGGATTGATGGACATTTGAGGAATTTTTTGAAAATCGTGTCATGAGTACGACCTCAATAGCTCATTTCCCTCAAGGGAAATCTGCTAATACTCAAATCATTTTCAATTCACTTCAACTCCTAATTAGTTTCAGGTCTAAATCAGCAAATGTATGTGACATACAAAGACTGGCTACCTAATATACCCACAGTGCCACATGTACATGGGGTACGAAATCAAAAATTGTATTTTGTCTTGACAAGGTTCATTATTTATCTAGATTTCTAAACAACACAAACATGGAAGAAAAAAAAAAGGTTTTCACTTCAAAAAATAATTTAATATGGCATAAACTTACATAAAATGTAAATGGAAATTTAGATATGATATATTTACGAACTTATAAAAAATATATATACTGAAAATTAGAAATAAAAAAAAACTTCTTGCCTATATTGTAAACAAATACTATCAAGCGATAAAGCTTATAAGCACATTTCCCCTGAGGGAAATCAGCTATTGAAGGTTTCGAAACATTTCTTCAAAAGTCCATGATCCTACCTAGAAGATGACGAAAATGAGGTCCGTTCAAAATTATATATATGCATACATATATATGTATATATATATATATATATATATATATATATATATATATATATAACTTGATCTTTCTTTTTACATAGAACGATTAAATATCAAATTTGGTAACGATCAAACAAAATTTTCGAAAGCTAGAGCGTTAACAGACACACACACACACACACACACACACATACACACACACACACACATATATATATATATATATATATATATATATATATATATATAATTTGGAACGGACCTCATTCAAGAAATGTTTCAAAAATCGTGAGATGTGTACCCCCAATCTGCTAATACTTGTTTTAAATGAAAGTGCAACAAAACGACGAACATACGCTGTGGCCAACCAATAAGGGTTCTATAATAAACACAAATACAAGGATGAATGACATTATATGAAAAATGTATTTTCAGACATGTACTTCACTGGTATCGTTCCTAATCAACTATGCAGCAAAACATTTCAGTTCAGAATACTCCATTATGACCAATCCCATTGTTCGAGGAATAGTCTAAGAAAGATTAAAAGCAATACCCGAAGAATTGAAACGGGACTTTGCATTGTTTTACATTATTATTTTCTTTTAAATCTAAAACGGAAGAAGATAGGCACCCTTTCCATGAACCACTGATTCAGGGCAATCTGAGTAGGATTTGGAAGCCATGAGGGGCTTTACCGACGTCTTAGAAACCTGTTTGGAATTAATTTCGCCCCTTGTAGCTGCTCCCCTCTCCCCAGCCTTTAATTCATCCCCTTCTAACCTCACTTCTCTCAATAACTTCCTTATTCTCCAAAGCCCTTTTATCAATAACTACGCAAATTCACATTCAGTGCCCTCCTTTCTGAACGATTCACTCCTTTCTCAACACAAAATACTTTCCTTAAAGGAGTATTTGCAAAGTTTTAAATTAAAGGAAATAAATTATGTATTCCGTTCTGCTTGTATATAACATGAGCAGCAGTGTCAAATTTTTTATCCAAGTAATATTCAAATAAGTTACGGGGCTCAGGTTAGCCATGTGAGGTAAAGCGTTGACCTTAATCTCACATGGTAAACCTAGAGTGGTGAGTTCGATTCCCGCATGGGCACAGGAATTTATTCAGTGACGGAATTCATTAAATATACTTCTAA
Source organism: Riptortus pedestris (assembly GCA_019009955.1). Classification (NCBI taxonomy): domain Eukaryota; kingdom Metazoa; phylum Arthropoda; class Insecta; order Hemiptera; family Alydidae; genus Riptortus; species Riptortus pedestris. Next base: position 109,451,202 of record CM032233.1, read on the forward strand.
GTCCCACCCTGGCTAGAAAAGGGTGGTAACCAGTAGATAACCCGTCACAATTAGCCTAAGTTGCAAAAAGTGGACGTTAATAAACAATTTAATTTTAAATTCAAATAAGTTACCCAATGCACCCTAAGGGTTATTTGGCCTACACCCTACACGACATTTAACCGTTTCAGGGAACACTAAAGATCATATTTGTTACTGGCAGAAATCACACATGGAATAGTGGAGGTATTGAGGGTGGAGGGGTTCAAAAGTTCAAAATATTTCCGTTATAATAAGTGGTGGGATCGTAAAATGATATTGTTTGTTTGTTTATTTTACGACCACTTTCTGCTACTATGGCAAATCGGGACGGGTTATGCACAGGTTACCACCTTTTTCTAACCAGGGTGGGACTAAGGAGTATATTTAATGAATTCCGTCACTAAATAAATTCCTGTGCCCATGCGGGAATCGGACTCACCACTCAAGGTTTACCGTGTGAGATGGCTCACATGGCTAACCTGAAACTTATTTGAATATTACTTGGATAAAACATTTGACACTGCTGCTCATGTTATATACAAGCAGAACGGAATACATAATTTATTTCCTTTAATTTAAAACTTTGCAAATACTCCTTTAAGGAAAGTATTTTGTGCTTATTTGTTTATTGTGTTATTTATACCTATCATATTTATGAGTTTATTTAATGAGTCCGTCACTAAATAAATTTCTACTGCCCAGAGCGGGAATCGAACCCGCCACTCTAGGTCTACCATGCGAGATTAAGACCAACGCCTTAACTCGCATGGGCAACCTGAGCCCCGTAAAGCCGAAAAATATGTATATATATAAAATTTTTAACGCACCTCATTTTCGTCATCTACTAGGTAGGATCGATGGACTTTTGAGGAAATTTGTTAAAAATCGCGTCAAGAGTACAAAGCGGTGCGGTTGGGTGATTGGACGGCTTAATAGGGGCTGAAATCAAGCAAGTTTGAATACCTCGTTTAATATTTGAAATAGAAATGTATAAAATTACAATTGAAGACCATCAATAGTTTAACAAGAATGGTTCTATAACATTTTGACAATTATATTTGCAATTAGATAGCTTCTATAACATTTTTCGAACGAATAAAACCGATGTTTCGAATTTTCGAAACTCTTCCCCTCTAAACCTCACCCCTCCCACTGGCCGATTTCAGTTATTAACGAACTTGATCTTGAGTTTTGCATGAAACGCTTATATATTGAGTTTGCTAACGATAAAACAATAATTACGACCGCTAGAGTGGTAAACGACATATATCTTATAAATATATATATATATATATATATATATATATATATATATATATAAAATTGTAACCTCTGTCTGTACATTGATTTTTTTCACGAAATTTTACGATAACTTTTCGTTTCACATGTCATAGACACCATAACTACATTTTGTTTCTTTCGTGTCTGTTTGTTTGTTTGTGACCTTTTCACGCATAAACGGCTGAACCGAATTTTATGAAACTTGGTATGTTTATTACTACTAGCCCAACTTAGACTTTAGGCTATATTAATATTCTCTAAGACGAACAGGAGTAGGGGTTATAAGGAAGGCCAGAAATTAAAAATAGCGATATTTCGTTTCCTATTGCTTTTTCAGCAAATATGCACATAACAAAAGTTGTTTATTTTGTACTTTAGAGTAAATTTTGTTTTATGCACTTTTGCCGTATACGGAAGTATAAATGAGTTATACGCTAAAAACTATAGCGGGAGTCCACAATTTTATTTGGCACAAAAGAATCAACCAAACTCGCTATGTAAATTAGTACTAACAATTTCCTTATAATAAGCCATACTAACAATTCTAGGGACGGGCAGGAGTGGGGGTTATAAGGGGGGCATGAAATTAAAAATAGCGATATTTCGTTTCCTACGCCTTTTTCAGCAAATATGCACATAATAAAAGTTGTTTATTTTGTTATTTAGAGTAAATTTTGTTATATGCACTTTTGCTGTATACGGTAGCATAAATAAGTTATACGCTATAAACTATAGCGGGAGTCCACAATTTTATTTGGCACTAAAGACTCAACCGAATTAAACCAAACTCGGTATGTGAATTAGTACTAACGCCTTCATTATAATAAGCTATACTGACATTTCTAGGGACAAGCAGGAGTGGGGGTTATAAGGAAGGCCTGAAATTAATAATAGTGATATTTCGTTTCCTATTGCATTTTCGGCAAATATGCACATAACAAAGGTTGTTTATTTTGTTATTTAGAGAAATTTGCTCAACACTTCTTTTCAATATGAACTACCAGGTATCTCACCTGAAAAAATTAATTCAAATGTATGCCAATATTTTCTCCTTAATAATTCAAATCTTTGCATAATGCACAGGAGGCGGTAAATATGACAATATGCAGGGCAGTGAAGTCTTACATAAAAAAATAATTTTATTATTAACAAATGCCAACAACGAGCGTTAACCCTAAAAACTGGAACGGGTAAATGTCAAAATACTGTGCAAAGTAAAGCCTTGCCAAAAATATACCATCACCATTCAGCCTCAAATGAATTCCCGATTGAAGCCGGGTATCTGAGCTAGTATATATATATATATATATATATATATATATATATATATATATATATATATATATATATATATATATATATATACATAATTTTGAACGAACCTCATTTTCGTCATCTCCTAAGTAGGATTGACGGACATTTGAAGAAATGTTTCGAAAATCACGTCATGTGTACGACCTCAATAGCTGATTTCCCTATGTGCTTGTTGAAAGAAGAATGTCAGATTATAAGGAGTATTTTTCAAATAATCGAATTTGGATTTTGTGGGGCGCTATGGTTGAATGGATTGATGGTTTCGAGGTCGAATGTCCATATCGGTCGGTTGTTTAGGCATATCGATCGTTTGTAAGTAAGTGATAGTTTAAATCGATTGCGTAAGAGTGTTAGTAGGTCATCAAATCTTGTGTCAGTACGTGTGTTTCTAAGGCTATCCGTAATATTAGCGTCCCTTTGGATGGGAAGTCCAAGGCATTATATTTGTGACTTATGATGGACTAAAAAATCCGTTCAAGCTGTTATTGTGTAAAATAATTAGCTTAATAATGTGTCCCTCGCGCAATTATTCAATAAACATAGACCTAGATACATTTGCAAAATTCAGATCGAAATTCCTCCACTGGGTTGACAGGCTATCTATCACAAGTCGCGTTCTTTTCTACAATTCCCATAACAAAACCCATAAATTTTGAACGGACCTCATTTTTGTTATTGGTAGGATTGATGGACAATTTGGAGGAAATTCGTCGAAAATGGCGGCATGAGAACATTTTTAATAGCTAAAAAATCAACAGCAGAGTTCAAACGTGCATTCATGGATTCAACACAACTTAAGATGGCCTAATTACCCACTATTTTGGAATTAAAAAATTTAAATCCTGATATTGTTGAAACGCTTTCCAATTACAGCAGATTTCCCTTAAGGGAAATCAGCTATTGAGGTCGTACTAATGACGCGATTTTCGAACATTTTCTTCAAATGTCCATCGATCCTTCCTAGGAGATGAAAATGTGGTTCGTTCAAAATGTTGCATATATATATATATATATATATATATATATATATATATATATATATGAACATCAATATATTGGTCTGTTACCGCTCTGGGGGTCGCAATTTTGGATTAATCGTTACCAACCTCGATATTTCATCGATTTATGTAAAAAGAAAGATTTTGTTATTTTTCTATAATTTTGTTTCTATTTTCCATTGCTAAACTTCGAGCCTAATCGCCTAGCTGCGGGTGCTCCTGTATAAATAAAACACTCACTTCTTGGACTTGGCCTTCTTATTGATCCTGATCAATTGGTTCCTCTACCATCCAGCATATTCCAGAAATAAAACACTCTTCATTCCAAGAAGAGTATGGTCTGTTATTTTCGTTGACAAGAGCTGAAGCTGCTCTATGTTACATTGAGGTCATCACAGAACAGTAAATTAACTGCATAATTAAATGGCTTGATATTAGATTTAATCCAGCCCTTTATCAATCGTAATTTATGCAAATGACTGATTCTGGAGCCCGCTGACGGTTTATTGATTACAGGTGGGAACTTAACTGCATTGACCGATGGTGCCTATGATTCCCACAAGAGGAAGTATGTATATACAGGCCTCAGAGTAAAATTATATTTAGAGTTAAGAAAAAGCCCGTCACGTAGGAGCTATGTAAACTAAGGAGGTTTTCCAAGTGATGGAAATGCCTCTTTATTTTTCCTGTAATAAGAAGTCTATAAGAACCAGTATTTAAAATAAACATTGGGCACCTAAATGTTTAGTCGGGTGCTCGATGTGAAAATCGCAATAGTAATTGTGGGTGTTTAATGAATACTTAAAACTAAGAAATACAAATATCAGGTTTAATATTGAAGATATATACATGTATAAACTAGCGATTATGGTAATTAATTTCACTCAGATGATTGGCCATATACATTTTTAGCATTTTTTCCTTAAATGAAATCAGCTCTCGAGGTCGTACTCATGCCGTGATTTTCGAAAACGTTTCCTCAAATGTCCATCGATTCTACCTAGTAGACGACGAAAATGAGGTTCGTAAAAAATTATATATATACATATTTATATACTTTTCTGTTACCGCGCTAGCGCAATTCGCAATTCTTATTAAATCATAACGAAACTCGATATATAAGCGTTTCATGAAAAACTCAAGGTCGTAATCACCCTGAGATCCTTAATGGCCGGAAATCGAAGGAGAGAGAGGGGGGGGGAAGGTTAAGAAGGAAAAATTTCGAAATATCTCCGTTATTATACGTTAGATCGAAAAACTCTATAAAACCAATCTTATTGCAAATTAAATGTTCTATAAATGTTGTTATGTACGTATTTTCACTATCTTGATTATCAACCGAGGTATTTGCATTTATTAGTTTTCGGCCTTGAGTAAACCCAAACTCCGACTCATGTCATTTTAACAATAAGCTGTTATATTATGAAGTACTCTATTTGAAGCCTAAATACAAAATGTAGTTCATATTGAACGTTTACTTTTTGAGATCAATGCAAATACGTGAAGCTCGTGGGAAATCTGCTTATTTAAAGCAGCAACTGTGTGACGGGCTTATTAAAGCATGACCTGCGTTCGTCCTTTTCTATTCAATTCGCATCAAAAGTGTTTATAACCCTCTTCTGATGTTTATTCAGCCAAAAAAAAAACTTTAGTATTTTTGTTTAGTATTCTTGAGTTTAGTATTACAAACACGTTTAAATATAGAATCTGATAGCGATCTAAATCGATAGCTCAAATCTAATAGAAAGAAAAAATAAATAAACAGAAAAAAATTGTCTATTATCCCTTAAGCCTGAGATTGAAAAGTGAACAGATTTCAGGGAAAAGCTACATAGGAAAAGCTAGAAGTGAGCCAGGGGTGGAAGGATGATAAGAATTGGCTAGGTGGTGGAAAAAGATCCAAGAAGGAAAGAGGATGAGACGGAGGGAGGCAAGGATTGGATAGGAGGGAGAGGGAGTGAGGGAGAGAGGGAGAGAGAGTGATGGTAAGTGGGCCTCAGGAGGGAGGTCCGAGGGAGGAAATAAATTGCAAATCGGGGGGAGGCCGGGGGGTCGGTGACGGTGGCGTAGCGTCCCACATTCAATTCGGCCCAATCCCTTTACAGCGACAGTCGGGGGGAAAAAACAATTTGTCGCCATTATAGCCCTTCGCTTCGCTCCTCTCCTTGCCCACCCCTAGCCTGCTTCCCCTTCATCCCCCAACCCCCAACCCCCTTCAACCCCCCTACCTCCTCACTCAGATATTAAATGATATCAATCATCTCCTTCCATTATACCACAATTATCACTTGCTCTACTTACCAAACCACTAGGCTCAAGACATGATACTTTATTAACATTCCCTACTTTAATATTGTTTATCATATTCATTTGTGGTCTTTGTTTTATATATATGGTGTTGTTATTCTTTTTGGAGTTTTGGTCAATGTTGGTGAAATAAATCTTAGTTTATGCCGATATTTCGAGAATCTTTATTTCCTCTTCTTCAGGGCTGTAAAATTGCAGGTACTACTTTATAATATCCCATTATTGTAAAAGGGTGTTTTTTTCTTATTATTACTTACCAAGACCAATAAGAAAAAAACACCCTTTTACAATAATGTGTAATAACAATGTGCAATATTATAAAGTAGTACCTGTAATTTTACACCCCTGAAGAAGAGTCTCGAAATGTCGGCATAAACTAAGATTTATTTCACCAACATTGACCAAAACTCCAAAAAGAATAACAACACCATATATAAATATAACCTGGTCGAAAACATCAACACAATTATATATATATATAGGGTGATTACCGTGAAACACATGTTTTTCAAATAACGAGTAGTCAGGCAATTCAGAGCAAAAAATGTATTGATGAGTGGAAAAACAGTGTATACAATATACAATTTCAGAATAAAATTACTAACAATTTAGCGTTTGAACATTGCATCTCTGAAATGGCCGCCTTCTGAGGCTAGGACTCTGAACTGTTGCAAGGCACACTCTTTCAACTGCCTCAGGGCTACTAACTGTCCTTGCAGGTCTAGGAGGTTTCTTCTTAAGCAAAGATCCAGTTGTGTTAACATTATGTATCGAACGCAATATCGTGTTACGACCGGGGATAGAACCATGCCGTGCAATGTTAAAATGTACACGAAAGTCTCGTTGAGTCTGAGTGACTGATTCACCATTTGCGTAAAACCGTCGCATGACCATTGTGTACGATGCTCAAGGTTCCACATCTCGGCTACAACTGAAACTGCACACTCCCCAACCCACAGCCCAACAACTTCCGGGCGTCGCCGATCGACATACGTTGTATACTATACAAGTCAAAAACATGCTTTTCCCAGTAATCACCCTGTGTGTGTGTGTGTGTGTGTGTGCGTGCGTGCGCGTGTGTGTGTGTGTGTGTGTGTGTGTGTGTACACAAGAAGAATTAAATTTAGAAAAAATAAGCATCTTCACCCAATGTTGTCCGTATTTTAAAGGAAAATACATTATACAAAATTGGACAGTTAGACGGTTACTGTTTGGATCGAGAGGAGTTATACCCAAATCGACTGCGAAATACCTTCAAGATCTGAATATAAAGACTGATGAAATAAAACAGATGTCAACCAATATTCTAAAAGCGTCCATCAGAAGAGTGAATTACCACTTATACCATAATAAAACTTGGCTTAAGCTGCTCCCTTAGCAACATCCCCAACAGAAAAGATATTTGTATAAGACTCGAAATGGAAATAATTACCATAAATAAGGTAGACAAGGAAGCTGACGTTGATAGGTACCCCCAAAAAAGGGGCAGCTTAATTTGTTTGTTTATATATATATATATATATATATATATATATATATATATATATATATATATATATATATATATATATCGATCAATCTTATTGCAACTTAAATTTACCTAAATATTGTTATATACATTTATTCTCTATCTTGAATATTAACGGAGATATTTGCATTTTTATTAAATCTGGGCGGCTAACGGACGGGTGACTTTCCCGCCAAAAGCTAGTTCGGCCGTTTCCTTAACTGCTCGACTCTTGTGAAATTTCTCTATTGTAAAACTTCACGTGGGAAGCCTGCTTAGTTTACGCAGCCCCTGCGTGACGGGCTTTTTTTTTGGTATAGATATATTGACATAGTATATAATAAATATTTTTTTTAAAAAATTACATTATTTAAGCTAATCTCGAAGCAGTTTCGTCCAGGCACGAAATACTTGCTCTACTATTCAGCTTTGGTGCTTTTAACAGCTTCGGCCATGAAACCCATAAAATGTGCGGGGGAAACATTAAGAAACTATGTATGGGTTTCTGGTGTTTCTGGAGTAAAACAAAACAAGGGGAGAGGGCGAGAGATGTTGAGGGCCGACAAACAAAAGGGACGTCATTGGGAGAGACAATGACTACAATTAAGGTTCCCAACCCTTACAATGCATATTAGTAACTATATCATTAGTAACAAAACATCAGTCTTAAAGATTAACGAGCTTTTCTCATTTCAACTCAAGCTATGATATTTTACACGTTTTAAATTAGCAGATTTCCCTTGAGGGAATTTGTACTCATGTCGCAATTATCAAAACATTTCTTCAAATGCCATCCATGCTACCCAGGTGATAATGAAATGATAACTTTTTTTTAGCAGATTTCCCTTGAGGGCTACTGAGGTCGTACTCATGTCGCGAGTTTTGACAAATTTCCTCAAACGTCCATCGATCCTACCTAGTAGTTGACGAAATTGAGGTCCGTTCAAAACTGTATATATATATATATATATATATATATATATATTAAATTTACTATAAATATTGTTCTATACATTTATTCTGTATCTTGAATATTAACGGAGATATTTGCATTTGTATTCTGTGTTTTGTCGGCAGGAGTCAGCTATGTTCGGGTCTATCCACCGAGAGCTAGGGCGGCCGTTTCCGTAACTATTCGTCCCTCGTGAATAGGTCTAGAGATTTTTATTTTGCTATTTATTAAACATTTTTTGTATGTATTCTACTGGTAAGCTTTTAATTTTAATCTGTAAAAATATTTTTCTTCATATATATTTACTGGGCCACTAATTTGTATTCTTAAAGTTTTATGTTCTAACTTTTGATCTTCAATATGTACATATATTTATTGTTTTAGCAGATTTCCCTTAAAGGAAATCAGCTATTGAGGTCGTAGTCATGACGCGATTTTCAAAAATTTTCTTTATATTTGTCTGTTAACGCTCACACGGTCGCAATTTTTGCTTGATCGTTACCAAACTCGATATTTAAACGTTTTATGTAAAAATAAAGGTCAAGTTCCTTAATGGCTGAAATCGGACCAATGGGAGGTTGGGTTTAGAGGGGGGGGGGTTTCCCCCCAAAATTGTATAGAACCAATCTTATTGCAAATTAAATTTACTATAAATATTGTTATATACATTTATTCTCTATCTTGAATATTAACCAAGATATTTGCAATTTTTTGAGCATAACGGACATGATGAGATCGGCTAATTTCGGTTGTAGTCGAAATTTCTCTATTCTAAAACTTCACTTGGAAAGTCTGCTTAGTTTACGCAGACGGACTTTTTTAATGACAACTTATACGACATTTTAAATGGTAAATTTTTGCAAGCAGGGCACTGATGTTGGAGCGTATGCTCTGAAAGCGCTCTGTCGTATAAAATAAACTACTCTGAAGGAACGAGGCCTTTCATTTCTTACCTGAGATAATGAAATTCAAACCTACACGCACGCACGGACACACATTTGTCTGTTAACGCTCTAGAGGTCGGAATTTTTGTTTGATCGATACCTAGCTCGATATATATAATAGTTTTATGCAAAACTAAAGATCAAGCAATATAAGAAATGACCTTGTATACAGCTCTCCACCTCAATTTAATATTTTAATAAATAACTATGATGTGGTATTTCCTCATTTTGAACATTCCAAAAACTTTAAGATCGTATATTTTTCACATTATAGAATATACAATATGCTATAAATTATGAAGAAAATTTTGGGAGGCATTGCTGTTTAGATGTTGACTCAAGAGAGACCTATAAACTTGTGCATATCTCATCTACATGGACCATGACATGAGTCAAATACTTCTGGCTTTTATAAGTAATTTTAGTGAGGTTGACAAAGAGCTGATCATGCTCCTCATAAGAAATAAGTATTTTAGGTCTATGATATAAGGTAAAATTATAAAATTCAATTGCAATGTTCTATGAATGTTGTTATGTGCATGTTTTCTCTACATTGAATATTAACCGCGATATTTCCATATTTTAGTTTTCTGTCATCAGTAAACCCTCACTCCTACTCATTAACAATGAGCTGTTATGTCATGAACCACTTCATTCCAAGGTTAAATAACAAATATGGTTTTCATTGAACTTTCATTTTGTGAGATAGATGCTTTAGATCATATGTCGGCAACCCCCGGCCCGCGGTATTGTTTGATCCGGCCCGCGAGACATTTTTAAAAACCCAATCAAACAATTAGATTACAATACTAACTCCAAATGAGTATAATGAGGAGAGATTTGTGCGTATTGCCGTACTTATAACTGCAAAAAGTTCTTTTCATTGATGAAAGTTATTAAATCAAAACATCGTACAAGGCTGAAATTCTTTTCGTCTTTGTATCAGTGGAATTAATCCAAACATCGATGGATTAGTTTCCCAAATTCAAACTCATTGATTGTACCATGTTGTACCTATTTTTTTCATTTCGTTTTGTTATTTTAGTAAATTGTATTATAATGTAATTACATTGAAAATGTATAATGTAATTACAAATGTCATGTGTGATATCTATTGTTATAAATTGTGAACACTACTTCAAAATGCTCTACTTTTAAAAGCGACCCGCCAACGTATTTGCACACTGAAGCTTGGCCCGCAACATGTCTAAGGTTGCTCACACCTGCTTTAGATCTTTACTAGAAAATGATAATTCAATTTATTCCATACTCGATATTTAACCGTTTCAGTCAACACTATCCATCATAATAGTGGGGGATTTAGGGGGTGGGGGAGGTTTGAAAATTCAAAATATTTCCATTATTATAAGTCGAATCGTAAAATGTTACAGATCCAATCTTCTAAAACTACTGATGCTCTTCGCATTATTTCATAACTCAAGTATTAAGAGAGTCGTTCGTACACTCTTGTATTCTGTATTCAGTAACCTCCCCCCCCCCCCCACCCCTCTACTCATCGAGAATATGTGGTGAGATTAGATCACAACTGTGATATACCAGCAGGGGGGAATCTAATTAGTTTACGCACCCCCTGTGTGACGGACGTGTACATTTGAATAACAAAAAATAAATAAATCAATTTCCATATATGAAATCAAATCAAAAAAGTCCGTCACGCAGGGGCTGCGTAAACTAAGCAGATTTCCCACGTGAAGTTTTACAATAGAGAAATCTGCCTAATAATAACCAAAACGGCCGACAGAGCTCTCGGCGCATAGTGGCGACCACACTCACAATACAAATGCAAATATCTCGGTTAATATTCAAGATAGAGAATAAATGTATAGAATAATATTTATAGGAAATTTAATTTGCAATAAGACACTTTTTCGATCCGATGCATAATAACGGAGATATTTCGAATTTTTCAAAATACCCCCCACTAACCCCCCCCCCGATTTCAGCCATGAACGAACTTAATCTTTAATTTTACATAAAACGCTTAAATTATATATATATATATATATATATATATATATATATATATATATGTATATATATAGATATATATATATATATATATAATTTTGAACGGACCTCATTTTCGTCATCTCCTGGGTAGGATCGATGGACATTTGAGGAAATTTTTCAAAACTCGCGTCATGAGTACGACCACAATAGCTGATTTCCCTTAAGGGAAATCTGCTAATACTAGCAATAGACCAATATTAATCAGAATGGTGTGATATTCGTGTTACTCCCTTAAGGTAAATCTGCTAAAATCAGTTAACTAACAACCAAGCACTGGAGTCTAGGATCCTACAAATACATTATTTAATACTGCAATCAGTAACTATCGTTTTACCTAAACCCGATTAAATCATCCAGTAATATATACTTTGATCTCGTAATCAATTTTATAATAGAAATTTCATTTTATTTTATTTCTTCTCAATGGGGCTTACAATACTTATTTTTTTTTTTTGGAGCGTAGGAAAGGGTTCGTGATTATTTAACATTTTAAGTTTAATGGTTTTTTCGTGGTGTAACGTGAGCAGAAAAAATGATTTACCTGGAATTCGAGCAGAATTTGAAGAGAATGAAAAAAAGGTCTCATACCTTCGGAATTTCATTCATCTTGACGTCAGGAAGGCCCTTTAATTATTTTCTGTTTACTGTATATTAATTTATTCCCATGAAGAAATAATGGAAAAAAAGTTTTATTATTATATTTTTATTATATTTTTGAAAGGCTTATAATGTTTTTCCATCATAAGCGAATATTCTAACAATCTTTCATTAAACCAACGCTTGGTGGATAAATGTTATTATTACACTGACAAGAGTAATTTTTCTATTAGTATCCAAAAATATTATAAGGCCAAAAATAAACAATCAACATTTAATTCCAATGTAAATATAGGGTTCAATTTTAGCAGATTACCCTTAAGGGAAATCATCTATTGAGGTCGTACTCACGACGCGAATTTCGAAAAATTTCTTCAAATGTCCATCGATCCTACCCAGGAGATGACGAAAATGAGGTCCGTTCAAAATTATATATATATATATATATATATATATATATATATATATATACCGAACTCGATTTATAAACGTTTTATGCAAAATGACAGATGAAGTTCGTTAATGGCTAAAATCGGACCAGTGGGAGGGGGGGGGTGGTTAGAGGAGGGATTTTCGAAACTTCGAAATATCTTAACGTTACCATGTCGGATCAAAAAAATGTATAGAAACAATCTTATTGCAAATTAAATGTACTATAAATATTGTTGTATACATTTATTCTCTATCTTGAATATACATGGGCCGATAACGGATGAGTGACTTTCCCGCCAAAACCTAGTTCGGCCGTTTCCGTAACTGCTCGGCTTTCGTATGGAGATTTCTCTATTGTATAACTTCACACGAGAAATATGCTTAGGTTACGCAGCCCCTGTGTGACGGACTTTTTTTTTTGTTTGGCGCGACCCCATTGCTCGATGATAGATATAGCAGTCTCCCTGAGGAAGATGACTCAGGTTGGGGTGGATATGAATGGAGATTTCGGGCGAGAGCTGGAGCCATCATGGTTGCTCAGTCAAAAGGTGGCCTGCATCAAAGGGCCCCAGAAGTCTCAAGCCTGGCTACTTTCCACCCCACCGCTCCCTCTCCTATATACCTCCCCCTACCTTCACTACCTCCTCCTAGCAATACTCATAGTCTCTCGGTCCCTTTATTCCATCCCGTCCTTTTACCAGATTTCCCTTATCGGGAATCCATTTATATATATATATATATATTCGTCTGTTAACGCTCTAGCGGTCGCAATTTTTGCAGATTTCCCTTGAGGGAAATCAGCTATTGAGGTCGTACCCGTGACGCAATTTTCGAAATATTTCTTCAAATGTCCATCGATCCTACCCTGGAGATGACGAAAATGAGGTCCGTTCAAGATTATATATATATATATATATATATATATATATATATATATATATATATATATATTATAATTTATAGTGAATCAGAATAAATTTAATTTCAATCAATCAAATTTTAGTAGTCCAAGAATTTAAAACGGGGGGGGGGTCACAATTATATATTTACATGTATATCGTATAATAAAGGTCTATTGATAACAATATTTGGTATTTAAGCTTCGAATAATGTGGTTTATTATATAACAGACTATTGTTTACGTAACATGAGTAGTAGTGGGGGTTTGATGAAGGCTGAAAACTGAAATGCAAATATCTCGGTAAATATTCAAGATAGAGAATAAATGTATATGTCAATAATTGTAGTACATTTAATTTGCAATAATATTGATTCTATAAACTTTTTCGATCCAACTTATAGTAACGGAGATATTTCGAATTTACAAATTTCTCTCCATCTTACCACCCCCTCTCCTTTGTCCGATTTCAGCCGTTAATGAACTTGATCTTTCTTTTTGCATAAAACGACTAAATATCCAGTTTGGTAACGATCAAACAAAAATTGCGACTGCTAGAGCGTTAACAGACGAATATATATATATATATATATAGATATATATATATATATATATATATATATATATATATATAGATATATAATTTTGAACGGACCTCATTTTCGTCATCTCGTGGGTAGGATCGATGGACATTTGTAGAAATTTTTCGAAACTCGCGTCATGAGTACGACCTCAATAGCTGATTTCCCTTAAGGGAAATCTGCTAAAAGTTGAAGTCATCACACAACGTATTTGTTGGAAACAATATTTGGAACATAAAATTTAAATGTAGTGGTTCATTATATAACAGAATATGGTTTATGTGACATGAGTTGGGGTTTACTGAACGCTGAAAACAATACAATCTATAGAGATCGGTTAGTATTGAAGATAGAGAATAAATCTGTATAACAGTATTTATAGTAAATTTGTGTTCCAATAAAATTGATTCTATACGATTTTTCGATCCAACTTATAATAACAGAGACATTTCGATGTTTCCAGTACTTGATCTCGAAGCGAATTTTAGTTATAAAAATAAAATAATCTCCAATCGGAGCTGTCGGTATTAAAAAAAAACTAAGATTTGTGTGAAGTTGGACTATAGAGTCAGTCGAGCTCCGGATATGCTCAAATTCTCTTTGAACGACACTACAATAACACTTTTAAACCCTTTAGTCTTTCAGGAAGTACCATCCGCCGGGGCATGCTACCTTAAAATAGAACAGCATATCGTATTTCTTTTAGGGTGGGGTTGTGCCTTTAGGTATTTCTGGAAACCTATAAAAAGTTAAGGGGTTTAGAGGAAGATACAAATCACCAATTTGTTTATAGCGGAAATAAAGTTTAAATATATCCACAAAGCAGTATTACTTCTTTTGACTGAGTGAATATGAAAATAATTATAATGTTATAAGGCTAAAAAGTACCATCACGCAGGGGCTGCGTACGATTTACCACGTGAAGAGTTACAGTAAATAAATCTACATAATATTACACTTAACACTACCGTGAATATGAAGAGAACAAATGCATATGAGACATTTTTCATTCAATTTACATTTTAATAACTTCCACAACGGAAAGCGCCTGCATTGTAAACTAACAGGTCAGCCAACCTCTCAGAGCTGAAAGATAGAAATATTCTCGACCGGAAAGTAAAACAATTACTGAAATATATCTGAATATAGTATATTAATTTTATTGAAAACTGCTTACCAACACTAGTGCTGCAATTTATAATGAACAAGAACAATTTTTGTCTCCATCACTCTAATTTTAGTCATACAAGAACAAAAGACGGTGGGGGGTTTTCTGAACATATGTACAAGTCGCTCATCTAAAAATGATTTGTTGAACACAATATTTAGTATTTCACTAGAGAAATAAGACCGTCTTATTCATAACGTGCGATGACAAAGAAGAGGGGTTTACTGCAGACTGAAAATTTAAATAATGCAAATATCTCGGTCAATATTTGACATGAGAAATAATGTATCATTTATAGGTAATTTAATTTGCTATTCGATTGGTTAAGTACAAATTTTCGATCCGATGTATAATAATGAAGATATTTCGGAATTCCCCCCTCTCTCCCCGGTCCCGATTTTTATTTTCGGTAAACGGAAAAAGTTTATATGACAAAAGTCACTTTAAATAACAAAATAAACAACTTTTGTTGTTTGCATATTGGCCAGAAAACCAATAGGAAACGAAATATTGCAATGTTACATTTCAGACCTCCCTTATGACCCCTTCTGGTGTTCGTCTCTGAGAATATTAGCATAGTCTAAGTTGGGTTAGTAGTAATACGCGTACCGAGTTTCATAAAATTCGCTTCAGTAGTTTTGGTGTGAAAAGGTAGTAAACAAACAGGCACCAAAGCAACAAATTGCAGATATCGTGTCTATGGCATGTGAAACGAAAAAGTATCGTGAAATTTCGAGAAAAAAAATCAATGCACAGACAGAGGTTACAATTTTATATATATATATATATATATATATATATATATATATATATATATATATATATATATAGAGAGAGAGAGAGAGAGAGAGAGAGAGAGAGAGAGAGAAAGAGAGAGAGATTATATCTTATACTCCAGTGCATGTTTTGCTAAAACAGTTGACTCTTTCTTGAGTCAAAGCATTATCTCCTTGCCGTCAGTCAATAACAATTACATTTTATTAATACTTATTCAGAAAGAAAAATGTCATTATTTTATTCATTATATCAGGAGCTAAGGCATTTGGACGATGTTGCTATGACGTTAAGAATGTTGAAAAGAATATGACAAAATTAACAAATATCAACATTCTTTAAAACGTCATTATTATAAATAAAATAAAATAAAGTATACCTATAGCCAAATGAATTAGGGTCAATATATAAAAATTAATCAAAAACGAAGAAAATAGCAACTAAGAATGAAGATCAAATGAGTAATGTCGTTACGTATAGAATTTTAAATGTTGGAGTATATTTTTATTAAATTTTTTTATTCTTGAGTTTATTGCATGGGCTACTGTCAGTAAGTGGAACATGAGATGTCTTACGTTGAGATTGTCGCGTTTCTACTAAACGTTTCTAAATTAATTAAAACGGCCTTAGTCATAGTTATCAAGTTTTTGAGTTATCCGGGTTGTATTCTACAAATGTTTTGTGAGTCATTCTGCTGGCTTTCACAGCGATTCAACAGAGAACGAGGGTAGCCCCTATCCATGAAAAATCGTGGTAGAATAATCATAGTGAATTGTTTAAAATAACCTTAATGCTGCCTCAATCTTTACACTGAACTAATCAAGGATGATTTAAAAAAAAAAAAAGAAAGAGATAAGGCAAACTCTCAGAAAAAAAAATATGACAACTAGTTTTATATATATAATACAATATTTAGATAAAAGTTAGAAGAAATTTTATCATGACAAATAATTGCTTCTACAAAATTTTCATAGCAATTAATAATAAAACTCCTTATTATTATCTTCCCGAGTAATTTAATTTCAATGTATTTAAATAATAAAAAATATTTCAGTATCGAAGTTAAGTTGATTTCAGCAGTTGAAATATTTGCTTTCAGACATTAAAAAACATTGGCTCACCACAAGAATAATACTGGTAAAATATTTTTCATCATTTCACCAGTTCCAAGTGAAAATTTTTAAAAATCACGATTTTAGTTACAAAAAACAAATATAAATTAAATGAAAAAGTAACAGGATATTATCGTGCGATTTACAAAAAAATTAAACAGTGTTTACATAAAATACATTAAAAATAAAATGTATTTACTTAGTTATATGTACTTCATAATTCAGAATTTTGGACTTGTATGAGAAGGCCATGATTTTACTTTATATACTTTCTGATAATATAAAAATTAGGCAGAAGTCTTGATACATCAGGTATGTTATATCTATTTTTAAGTAAACTTTCATGGGGTGTAATTAATTGTTTTTAATTCTGTTTTTTTTAATTATATATTAACGTCCACTTTTAGAAACTTAGGCTAATTGGGACGGGTATCTACAGGTTACCACCCTCTTCTAGCCGGGGTGGGACTGAGGATTTTATTTAATGAATTCCGTTATTTAATAAATTCCTCTGCCCAGGCGGGAGTCGAACTCGCCTCTCTATGTTTACCATGTGAGATTAAGGTCAACGCTTTAACTCACATGGCTAACCTGAGCCCCTTTAATTCTGTTACATAAATTAAGAAACACATATGATCCTTATTGTACTAATTCATATCTATCAAATAATCATTTTCGAGGCAAGATCAGTAAATCTTAATTGATTTACGTCATCACGTTACATATTTGTATGTATCTCACACAGTAAAAGTTCAATGAAGAAAATATTTGATATTTAAGCTTTGCATAATGTGGTCCATAATGTAACAACTTATTATTAAATGTGAAGTATAAGTAGGAGGGAGGGGGGGGGGTTTGCTCAAGTAACACTGACAGTATTCACAGCTATATAACACTGACAGTAAACTTAGAGAAATCAAATCAAACACGCTCAACTGGACTTCAAGTAATAGACACTCTAGAAGAGAAGAAATTGTACTTACACGCCTACGCACAGGACACACTAGACTAACACATTCATATCTAATGAGCAGACAAGATGAACCTATATGTCGCTACTGCAACAGAACGCTGACTGTAAAACACATACTAACTGACTGCACACAAGTGAAAACGTACCCATGGCCCACAAATGTATGCGAACTACTGGCCGACAGTAGCCAATTTATAGATGATGTTTTTAAGTATTTAAGAAATAATGGATTATTTGATGAAATATAAAAACTATTATCTATAATTATGAAAGTTATATATAGCAACCACTGTGGAATATAAGTTTTGCCTTCTTCCAGTTTAACTATTTATAGTTTTTCTTTTAGTTTTTTTTTGTTTGTTTTATTTTTATTTTGTTTTTTTTTCCCTTTTGTTGTAAATATAGTAACAATTTATATTTAGTTTTGTCCATTTTATACATTTGTAAATGTAAGCTGTGTACAAATTTTAATATTTATTTAATTTTGTGAAATTATATTTTAGCATGTTAAGAATCGCCATTGTAGCGGCAAGGTTCTATTTATTTTGTACATTTATAACATTTAGCATTGTAAAATTTTTAATATTTATCTAATTTTGTAAAATTATATTCCAATATGTCAAAAGATGAATCGCCATTGTAGCGGCTTCTCAAAAAAATAAATATATCAAGTAACACTGGAAACTAAAAAATACAAATACCTCGGTTATTATTCAAGATACACAAAAAAATGTATAAAACAATATTTAATGCAAATATAAATTTGCAACAAAATATGTTAAATGCTATTTTTCCATCCGATGTTTTATAACGGAGATAGTTAGAATTTACAAAAATCCCACTTCTAGCCCCCCCCCCCATTTTCCACTGGTTCAATTTCTGCCATTAAAGAACTCGATCTTTATTTTCAAATAAAACGTTTAAATATCGGTTTGGCAACGATGAAACTAAAAGTACGCCTGCTAGAGCGTTAACAGACAAATATATACATATATAATTTGAAACGGACCTCATTTTCGTTATCTTTTTGGTAGGATTACATGGTGGGAAGCAATATTTTTGGTCCTTTTCCACCTACGACATTGAAGTAGGAGTGGTTCAGTGACAGTTCCGTGAGAGAACTCAATTCAACAACCAAGAAAAAAATTATAATAATAAAAAAAAAAGAAACATAATAAATGATAAATGTCGAATATTTTATTCCTGCATCATTATTTGTCAGATTTTTAGTATATTTTTCTGTCTGAGCATTAGTTTTCAAAATGTTCTGTTATTCTTTTTATTTTTATTTAATACCTTTATTATCATTGAACGTACTCGGCATAAGCTGCAATATGGTTGTTCCTAACTTTAAAAAAGTCCGTCACGCAGGGGCTGCGTAAACTAAGCAGATTTCCCACGTGAAGTTATACAATAGAGAATTCTCCCTAGGAGGGCCCAACAGTTACAAAAACGGCCGCACTAGCTTTTGGCGGGAAACTCACTCGTCCGTTATCAGCCCACTTTTAATAGAAATTCAAATATCTCGGTTAATATTCAAGATAGAGAATAAATGTATAGAGCAATAGTTATAATAAATTTAACTTGCAATTAACGGAGATATTTCGAATTTTCGAAAATCCCCCCCTCTAAACCCCCCCTCTCCCACCGGTCCAATTTCAGCCATTAACGAAACTTGATCTGTCTTTTTACATAAAACTTTTAAATGTCGAGTTTGGTAACGATCAAATAAAAATTGCGAACGTTAGAGCGTTAACAGACAAATATATATATTATAAACCATGTACATTTGAAGATATTTTTCGAAAATCGCGCCGTGAGTACGACCCTTAATGGAAATCTGCTAACAATTATTTCCAATAGAGATAGAGATAGAAGTGGACGGCTTGCGGTGTTGGGGATCAGTAATTGGAGAAGCCTCGTTGGAAACCTCAAGGGTATCGGTCAGCAATTTCAGAGGCACAGGTTCTTCAAGGACTACAGTGCCGGCTAAGTAATACAGACAGATGCAAAACGTTAATTTCACACACGCAGGGGCTGCGTAAACTAAGAAGGTCTCTCACATGATGTTTTAAAACAGATAAATCTACATACTGGTAACACTTAACACCACGGAATAATATGTGAATAACTACAAACAGTAACGACAAATCTTACAATCAATTTCAATCATTCCCTCTCCACTGTTTGACGCCACCTTGAATAATTCAAATCATAATCATGGATAGCATTTAATATAATTAAATATCATCTATAATGTACGTATTTTGTATATACGATCTAGCAATGTACCCGGCAATGCCTGGGAAATCATCGTTGACTGACTAATGATTGTATTTTTATTGAAAATCGTTGAAAAATCAATTGTAATCGGAATATCACAATTTTTTATTTCAGGCCTCCCTCATAACCCCCACTCCCGTTTGGACCTAAAAATTTTAATATTATAATCATGGAAGAATTAATGCTAATTCACATTCAGAGTTATTTTAAGTTCGGTTCAATAGTTAGTGCCCAACAAAATTGTTGGCCCCCGCTCTAGAATGTCTTTGATAAAATTTTAATAGTAATTTTTTAAAAAATGTTTATTTTCATAAACATTTTTTTAGATTTGCCATAAGCTAAGGGAAATTTTAATCGAAGTACAGTAAAAACACTATAATTGATCAGTTATCGAGCGGGATGATAATGATTAAATTACTAAAATGACTATAAAAAAATAGGGGTTGGTGATAAAAAAGTAAAAATTTAGGGTTGTATGTATTTTTTAATGCCACATTATAAAAAAATAAAAACAAAACATTTCGTCCAAAAATTAAAAAATAAATGTGAAGGGTGAACAACCCTTATCACTTAGGGGTATGAAAAATAGATATTAGTCGATTCTCAGACCTACTGAAAACGCATTTAAAATTTGGTAAAAATCGGTAAAGCCGTTTCGGAGGAGTACGCTAACTAACATTATGACATGGAAATTTTATATATTAGATAACATATTAATTTTATTGAAAACTATTTACTATATCTAGTATTGGAATTTATAATGAATCGGAATAATTTTGATCTCAATTACTCGAATTTTAGTAGTTCAAGAACAAAAGAAGGGGGCGGGGTGGATTAACACAGAACTATTTGCATGTATCTCTCAAAGTAGAAGTTTACTGAAAACGATATTTTGTATTTAACCTTGGAAAGAAGTGGTTAATGATATAACAGCTTATTATTATTATGAGTAGAAGCGGGGGTTTGCTGAAGGCTGAAAACTGACAAATGCTAATACCTCGGTTAATATTCACGGTAGAGAATAAATGTATATAACAATATTTATAACACATTTAATGTAATTTATAATAAGATTGGGTCTACACAATTCTTCGATCCGACGTATAATAACGGATATATTGTCAATTTTCGTAACATCTTCATTCTAATCCTCCCCCCTCCCATTAATCCGATTTCAGCCGTTAATGAACTTTTTTTTCTTTTCTTTTTTACATTAAACGCTTATATATTGAGTTTGGCAACGATTAAACAAAAATTGCGACCGCTAGAGTGGTAACGGGCAAATATATATATATATATATATAATTATGGAAGGACCTCATTTTCATCATCTCCTAGGTAGGATCGATGGACATTTGAGGGATTTTTTCAAAAAATGCGCCATGAATGTAACCTCAATAGCTGATTTCCCTTGAGGGAAATCTGTTAAAAGGCTCCCTGGCTGAGGCGAAGGACCTGAACTGAATGTTTTCCAATAGAAAACTATTGTTGCCGTGTGGAAGTATAGAGATGCTACAAGTTTTATATACATGCTGTGAAATGTTTAGCAGTAATTCCAATGTTGGATCTTCGTTCCCTGAGATTTTTTTCAGTTAAAGATACGTTATTAATTACATTGCCATTAATAGTTCAGCTTGCGTTCAAATAGAGCACTGCTACAGTAAACTTGCATATCTATTTCGGTATTGTTTGTAAACGAAGAAATGTTTCTGGACCTTGGGCAACACTCTCTTTAATTGACCAAAAATCTCAAAATCAACTTTAGTAATTATTATTTTGGCATACTAGTAAGAAGTAGAATACAGTGAAAATGTTATCTTTTTTTTTATCAGCCAAGATAAACCTTTTAGAACACAATTGGCCAACTTCTGTCCCATAAAGAATTATTATTAAATCTCCTCAAAATGGCAGCTGTATCTGTTGGAAGATCTTGTACATAATAAAACTGTATTCTTGACGGTCAATTGTATATATATCCTTTGAATGCGTGTCTACCGACTACCTGCATTCCATTTTGCGTGAACACATTTTAAGGTGTCCAGAATTATTGGGAATATTGTAAGTGTCTAATCATTTAAAAAATTGTAGTTGGTAAAAAAAAGATAATATGTTAATTAGTATCACAGATTAAGATGTTAAAAAGCAGACATTTTGAATACCTTTTTTATACTTTTTAGCCAGAAGAGAAACGGTGCATACCTGAAACAGAAGTCATGAAGGTATTAAAATAATGAAAGTTTAAATATGGTAAAATGGTTACAGATTAGTGCAAGTATGGTGACTTTGAGCACATTTCCCTTAAGAAAAATCAGCTATTGAGGTCGTACTCATGACGACATTTTTCTTCAAATGTCCATCGATCCTACCCAGGAGATGACGATAAATAGGTCTGTTCAACTCTCTATATATATATATATATATATATATATATATATATATATATATATATGTCTGTTACCGCTCTAGCGGTCGCAATTTTTGTCTTATCTTTACCAAACTTGATATATAATCGATTTATCCAAAAAAAAAAGATCAAGTTCCTTAACGGCTGAAATCGGGCCAGGGGGAGGGGGGGGGTTTAAAGAGGGAGAATTTCGAAACTTCTTAATATCTTCGTTATTATGTGTTGGGTCGAAAAATTGTATAGAACCAATCTTATTGCAAAATGTAATGTTCTATAAATGTTGTTATGTACATTTTTTCACTATCTTGATTATTAAGATATTTGCGTTTTTTTTGTTTTCGGTCTTGAGTAAACCCCACTCCTACTTATCTCATATTAACAATATTCTATTATATTATGAAGCCCATTATTTAAAGCTTAAATACAAAATATTGTTCTCATTGAACTTTTTGAGTTTTGAGATAAATGCAAATACGTGACACACGTGTGAAATCTGCTTAGTTAACGCAGCCCCTGCGTGACGGACTTTTTTACTTTCGCCAAACCAGTGCATTGTTTGGGATTTATTATACCGTTATTTAATAACATATGTCTATTTAAAAAAAATACCTACCTATTACCTCCTAGATTTAAGAAACGTTGAAGTTGTTTTTGTTAATAATGAATCTGATACAACAGAGTCGTGTTCTTAATTCAGAAGAAGTGGCATTAAAGACTTTTCAAAGGTTTGGAATATTTCATAAAACACGGAAATGTAGAAGAGGACACTTTCCTCTGCACTTTTCCTGTAATCCTGATTGGGTGTTAACTATATAAAGTACTGTGGGCTTGGCAGACGAATACGCTACACTACCGTAGTCGAAAATTCTAAATATCTCAGTTATGCGTCGGACCGAAAAATGTTATAGAACTACTTCTGATAAACTTATTGCAAATACATCTATATCTATATATATATAAAATTGTAACCTCTGTCGGTACATTGATTTTTTTCGCGAAATTTCACGATAACTTTTCGTTTCACATGTCATAGACACCATAACTGCATTTTGTTTCTTTGGTGTCTGTTTGTTTGTTACCTTTTCACGCCTAAACGGCTGAACCGAATTTTATGAAACTTAGTATGTATATTACTACTAGCCCACCTTAGATTTTAGGCTATATTAATATTCTCTAAGATTAACAGAAGTGGGGGTTATAGGGGAGGCTGAAATTAAAAATAGCTATATTTCGTTTCCTATTGCTTTTTCAGCAAATATGCACATAACAAAAGTTGTTTATTTTGTTATTTAGAGTAACTTTTGTTATATGCACTTTTGTCGTATACGGAAGTATAAAGGCGTTATACGCTAAAAATTATAGCGGGAGTCCACAATTTTATTTAGCACAAAAGACTCAACCGAACTAAACCAAACTCGGTATGTGAATTAGTACTAACGCCTTCCTTATAATAAGCCATACTAACATTTCTAGGGACGGGCAGGAGTGGGGGTTATAAGGGAGGCCTGAAATTAAAAATAGCGATATTTCGTTTCCTATTGCTTTTTTAGCAAATATGCACATAACAAAAGTTGTTTATTTTGTTATTTAGAGTAACTTTTGTTACATGCACTTTTGTCGTATACGGAAGTATAAAGGCGTTATACGCTAAAAATTATAGCGGGAGTCAACAATTTTATTTGGCACAAAAGACTCAACCGAACTAAAAAAAACACTCAGTATGTGTATTAGCACTAACGCCTTCCTTATAATAAGCCATACTAACATTTCTAGGGACGGGCAGGAGTGGGGGTATAAGGGAGGCCTGAAATTAATAATAGTGATTTCCTATTGGGGTTTCGGCAAATGTGGACATAACAAAAGTTGTTTATTTTGTTATTTAGAGAAATTTGCTCAACACTTCTTTTCAATATGAACTACCAGGTACCTCACCTGAAAAAATTAATTCAAATGTATGTCAATATTTTCTCCTTAATAATTCAAATCTATGCATAATGCACAGGAAACGGGAAATATGACAATATGCAGGACAGTGAAGTCATACATAAAAAATTAATGTGATTATTAACAAATCCCCAGAAACGACGGGTGTTACCCCTAAACACTGGGACGGGTAAATGTCAAAATATTTTGCAAAATAAAGCCTTTCCAAAAATATACCATCACCATTCATCCTCAAATGAATTCCCGAGCGAAGCCGGGTATTTGAGCTAGTTTTCTATAAATGTTGTTATGCACGCATTTGCTTTAATATGATTATTAACCGATATTTTAGGAATTTTTAGTTTTCAGCTATCAGAAAAGCCCCACTCCTACTCATGTCATATTAACTATAAGCTGTTATTTCATGAACCACTTCATAACAAGGTTAAATACCAAATATGGTTTTCATTGAACAATTACTCTGTGAGACACATGCAAATACGCCATGAGGTCATCAATTGTTTTAATCGTTCTTTACTGGAAAATGTTTATTTGATCTATACCAAACTCGATATTTAGATTTATTTATTTATTTTGTTTTTGTTGAAATCGGACCTGGAATAGTGGTGGTATAGAGTAGGGAGTTAGAAAATTCAGAATATCTTTGTTATTATGAGTCTTTTTTAACTTTTGATTTACTACAATTGTCGTTCTATGCATTTTTTGATAACTCGAGTGTTAAGCAAGTTATTCATAGCCTCTTGTTTTCTGCCTTCAGTCACCCCCTCCCCTTCGGTCGTCGGTTTTTTCATATAACTAGAGAAAATCCGTCACGCAGGGGCTGCGTAAACTAAGCAGATTTACCACTTGAAGTATTACAATAGAGAAATCCGCCTTCTAACAACGGCAGTAGTAACGAATCTCTAAACCAATTCACGAGGGACGAACAGTTACAACAACGGCCGCACTAGCTCTCGGCGGAAAGTCCTGGAATATGGCCGACTTCTGCCGACCACTCACACAATACAAATGCAAATATCTCGGTTAATATTCGAGATAAAAAATAAATTTACAGAACAATGTTTATAGTAAATTTAATTTGCAATAAGATTGGTTCTATAAAATATTTTGATCCGACGTATTCGATCGATTTTCGTAACATCTTCCTTCTAACCTCCCCCCCCCCCTCCCATCAGTCCGATTTCAGCCACCAACGAACTTGATCTGTCTTTTTGCATAAAACGTTTAAATATCGAGTTTGGTAACGATCAAACAAAAATTGCGACCGCTAGAGCGTTAACAGACAAACATATATATATATATATATATATATATATATATATATATATATATATATATATAAAATTGTAACCTCTGTCTGTACATTGATTTTTTTCGCGAAATTTCACGATAACTTTTCGTTTCACATGTCATAGACACCATATCTGCATTTTGTTTCTTTCGTGTATGTTTGTTTGTTTGTGTGTTTGTTTGTTTGTTTGTTTGTTACCTTTTCACGCATAAACGGCTGAACCGAATTTTATGAAACTTGGTATGTATATTACTACTAACCCAACTTAGACTTTAGGCTATATTAATTTTCTCGGTTAATGGCTGAACCGAACTTAACAAAACTCGGTATGTCAATTAGCATTAATTCTTCCATGATTATAAGTTATATTAAAATTTTTAGGTTCGAACGGGAGGGGGGTTAAAAGGGAGGCCTGAAATAAAAATTCACCATATTTACATGTATAAGAGACGGAAAATATAAAAATATCGAAGCCTGTGATGCCTTATCGAACAAATAATTCTATTATTATCAAATCCACGGCAAAGATGGGTATCAATCCTAAACACTGGGACGAGTAAATGTCAAAATATTGTGCAATGTAAAGTCTGCTAAAAAATACCATCACCATTCAGCCTCAAATGAACGCCCGGGCGAAGCCGGGTATCTGAGCTAGTATATATATATATATATATATATATATATATATATATATATAGAGAGAGAGAGAGAGAGAGAGAGAGAGTGAGTGAGAGAGAGAGAGAGAGATAATTTTGAAGGACCTCATTTTCGTCATCTCCTGAATGGAAAGAGGATTTCGTCCTATTAATGGAAATCTGCTAAAATGTGATGATATGAGATCACAAGTGTCATACCAGCACTTGGGAAATCTGCTTAATTTACGCAGCCCCTGATGGATGGGCATTCATTATCATTGCTTTACGAAATGAGATTCATATTTCTCAATGGGCGTTAAGCCATGAAATAAAACTGTAGTGGAAGTAATGCTTACAGAGCCATATGCAATAAAGAAGGACAAATACCCTTGGAATAACGCCTTAAATCAGAATACCAGAATGATGAGCTTTGCCCATTTCCCGTGTCATATATATCCTCCATATCTGATAAAACAATCAAACTCGTTATAATTTGAATAAGTTTCATACTTTTTATCTCTGCTTTTCCCCTCCAGATCTTGAGCAGTTATTCCTCCTATTATATTTTTCTTGTTCAACAGTAATATTCTTAGAAGGAGGCCTCGAAACACTATACTTCATTCTTTTTATTCATTTTGTTCCACACGTTACAATATTGCACTACATCTCTTCGAAATACAAATGTCCTACAAGGAGACCCTATTTCTTCCAGAAAGAATATGCATAGGTTTATTGTCATCTTTTCCAGTCCCATTATTTAGAAATGGTGTAAAAAATGTATCGCATATTGTTATATTCCGAAAAATAAAAAAAATTCGAATACTATTATTACTAAAGGGAAATCAGCTATTCAAGTTGTACTCATGCCGCGATTTTTTCCCCAAATATACATCGATCCAACCTAGGAGATGACGAAAATGTGGTGGGTTCAAAATTATATATATATATATATATATATATATATAAATATATTTTTATAGGTCGTAATTTTTGTTTGATCGTTACCAAACTCGATATTTCAACGTTTTATGTAAAACGACAGATCAAGTTTGTTAATGGCTGAAATCGGACAAATGGGAGGGGGGGGTTTAAAGGGGGGATTTTCGAAATATCTCAGTTACTATACGTTGGATCGAACAATTTTATAGAACCAATCTTAATACAAATTAAATTTACTATAAATATTGGTATATATACTTATCTCGTATCTTGAATATTAACCGAGATATTTGCATTTTTATTAAGTGTGTGCGCGGCTATTGTCGTAAGTTTCCGGATTAGTTCTGCCGTTTCCGTAACTGTTCGGCTCTCGTGAGATATATTCAAATACTTTCTATTCATCCGCCCCCCCCCTTCTATATTTCTTGGCCTACGAAAATTTCAGTTATTAAAATATAAATTATTCTGATTCGTTATAAATTGCAGTACTAGATATAGCAAATAGTTTGCAATAAAGCTAATGTTTTTTTCCCCACCTCTGCCCCCGCTGTACCTTAGGGTTTCCCCATACCAGCGGTCTCCATTTAATAAGAAATATAAAATTTTGAATAGATAAATTTCGCCAGGTAACTTAGCCTAACTCAACGAGCACGGCTAAGTATAAAAGTATAGCATTTGGGAGATTTAGTTAAAGTCCGAAAAGTCCTAGGGGAACCTGCAGCTGCGACTCCTTTTCCTTTGCCTCTTTTCAAATAAGTGGCAACAAGTGCCACGCTAAACCTAATGTGTTATATAAAGATGTATATCAGTAATTGTTTTTCTTTCGGGTGAAGAATATGTCTATGTATCTGTTCAGCTCTGAGTGGTTTTGCAGACCTATTTGTATTACAATTCAGAAGCCGTTTCCGTTGGGAGCTTATTAAAATTAACTTAATGATTTCTCATTACCGATTGTATTTACTCACGGTGGTGTTAAGTGTTAGCAGTATGCAGATTTCTCTATTGTAAAACTTCACGTGGGAAATCTGCTTAGTTTACGCAGCCCTTGCGTGACGGACGTTTTTAGTTTTATCGCTGCCAAACTCGTTATATAAGCATTTCAATCAAAATTAATGATCAAGTTTCTTGACAGCTCAAAACGGACAGGAGAGAGAAGGATCGAAATATCTCCGTTATTACACGTCGGAAAAGAGTGTGTAGAACTAATCTTATTGTACATTTAGTTGTCTATAAATGTTGTTATATAAATACCTTCTCTATCATGAATATTAACATAGATATTCGGATTTTTTTAGTTTTCAGCCTTCAGTAAACCCGAACTCCTACTCATGTCATATTAACAATAAGCTTTTATATGATGAACTACTTTGCTCTATTAAATACCAAATATCATTTGAAAAGACCATCATTATGCGTGATAAATGCAAATGCATTGTGTGATGACATCATCAATTAAGATGATTATTTGATCTATACCATACTCGATATTTCATAGTGAGCACATATTTTTTTTTTAAATAATCCCACTCAGAAAAATTCCGTCACGCAGGGGCTGCATAAACTAAGCAGATTTCCCACGTGAAGTTTTACAATAGAGAAATCTGCATACTCCTAACACTTAACACCACCGTGAGTAAATACAAACTGTAATGAGAAATCGTTAAGTTGATTTTAATAAGCTCCCAACGGAAACGCCTAATGAATTGTAAAAAAATAGGTCTGCCTTCCACTGAGAGCTGAACAGATCCAGAAAGAAAAACAATTACTGATATACATTTGAATATAACACATTAACTTTATTGCAAACTATTTGCTATATCTAGTACTGCAATTTATAATGAATCAGAATAATTTATATTTTAATAAATAAAATTGTAGTAGTCCAAGAAATAAAGAAGGGGGGGGGCGAATGAAAAGACCGTATTTGCATATATCTCACAAAGTAAAAGGTTAGAAGACAAGAACGGAGAAAGGTTAGGATGCATGAGTGCGGAACAGTTACGGAAACGGCCGAACTAATCCGGAAACTTCCGACAATAGCCGCTTCATAAAAATTCATATATCTCGGTTAATATTCAAGATAGATAATAAATGTATATAACAATATAAATATTGTTATCTATCTTACATTAATTACATTTATTATCTATCTTGAATATTAACCGAGATATATGCATTTTTATTAAGTGTGTGTGCGGCTATTGTCGGAAGTTTCCCGATAGTACAAACAATATTTATAGTACATTTAATTTGCAATAAGGTTGGATCTATACACTTTTTCTATGCTACGAATTTGAGTAACGGAGATATTACGAATTTTCGAAAATCCCCCCTCTAAATCCCCCCTCCCACTGGTCCGATTTCGGCCATTAACGAACTTGATCTGTCTATTGGTATAAAACGCTTAAATATCGAGTTTGGTAACGATCAAGCAAAACGTGCGACCGCTAGAGCGTTAACAGACAAATATATATATATATATATATATATATATATATGTATGTATATAAAACGAACCTCATTTTCGTCATCTCCTGGGTAGGATCGATGGACATTTGAAGGAAAATTTCGAAAATCGATGAGTACGACCTCAATAGCTGATTCCCCTTAAGGGAAATCTGCTAAAAGAAATCCAAGAACAGGTCATGTAGTTTATGAAAATATTTCAGTGACCAAAATTGGCGTCCATTCTGCTGGAAGCAAGCGTCTACGGGCTCTCTCAAGGCGTAATTTCCGCCAGCATTTCACTTGGCATGGCAATGGTTTCTTGAACTAATGTATGCTTAAGCTGTTGCAACTTGAGAGACTTATTCATCGTAGAGGATGAGTTCATAACGTGGACAAAAGTCCCAGTCATTTCATACAACTGACTCACAATTTTATGATTAGCTCTGCATAACGAATGTAGGCACCGTGTTCAAGGTTCGATAGCACAAAATGAAACAGGAAACCCACCGTCACGATGATTGCTCAACCATCAACCGCTTGGAGAGTACCACGACCCACCCTCTTAGCCACCTCGTCGAATTAAAAACGTCCGTCACGCGAGGGCTGCGTAAACTAAGCAGATTTCCCAAACGAAGGCTTACAATAGACAAATATACATACTGGTAACACGAAAAATATTAATTGAATAAATACAAACGGTAATGATAAATCTTTCAGTTAAAAGTGAACAACTCTACAACGTAAAGCGTCTGAATTGTAAACAAACAGGCCAGGCAACCTGAATTCTAGACTGGAAAGAAAAACTATTACTGAAATATAACACATTAACTTTATTGGAAACTATTTACTATGGCTAATGCAGTAATTTGTAATGAATCAGAATAATTTTAATCTCAATTAAAAAAATCTTAAATTTTAGTATTCCAAGAACAAAAGAAGAGGGGGGAATCAACAGAACGTTTTTGCATATATCTCAAAAAGCAAAAGTTCTATGAAAACAATATTCCTTATTTAACCTTGTAATGAAGTGGTTCAATATAACATCTCCTTGTAGGTATGACATTGATAGGAGTGGGGGTTTACCGTGTATTAATATAACATAAGTAGAAATGGGGGTTTACTGAAAGCCAAAAACTATAAAATCCAAATATCTCGGTTAATATTTATTATACAGAACATATGTATAAAACAATATTTATAGACTATTTAATTTTCAATAAGATTGGTTTTATACAATTTTTCTATCCGACGTATAGTAACGGAGATATTTCGAATTTTCAAAAATTCCCCCTCTAAACCCCCCTCCCACTGGTCCGATTTCAGCCATTAACGAATTTGACCTTTATTTTTGCTTAAAACAATTAAATATCGAGTTTGGTAACGATCAAACAAAAATTACGACCGCTAGAGCGTTAAGAGACAAATACATATATATATATATATATATATATATATATATATATATATATATATATATGTCTTGGTGTGTGTGTGTGTGTGTGTTTGTGTCTCTTAACGCTCTAGCAGTCCCAATGCTTGTAATTTGTGTTGGCTTTATATATATTTTTTCGTAACTCAAATATTAAATGAGTAATTTGTTCTTTCTTGTTTTCAGCTTTAAATACCCCCCCCCCCACCCAAACAACCCTTTGACATCGGTTTTTTTTTTTAGTTAGTAATAGAGAATATGTGGTGTGATGAGATCACATGTGTGTTATTCCAGAACATGGGAAATCTGCTTAGTTCACGCGGCCCCTGCGTGGGGAACCCTTCAGCAGATTTCCCTTAAGGGATGTACTCATTACGCGATTTTCGATTAATGTCTTCAAATTTCAATAGATCCTACCTAGTAAATGACGAAAATGAGGTCCGTTCAAAATTATATATAAATATATATATATATATATATATATATTTATATATATATATATATATATATATATATCTCTCTGTTAACGCTCTAGCAGTCGCAATTTTTGTTTGATCGTTACTAAACTCGATATTTAACCGTTTATGTAAAAAGACAGATCAAGTTCGTTAATGGCTGAAATCGGGCTAGAGGGAGGGGGGATTTGTGAAAAATCTCCATTATTATGCATCGGATCGAAAAATTGTATAAAACCAAACAAACAAATACATCTATATATTTGTCTGTTTCCGCTCTAGCGGTCGCAAGTTTTGCCTTATCGTTACCAAACTCGATATATAAGCGTTTCATGTAAAATGAAAGGTCAAGTTCGTTAACGGCTGAAATCGGACCTGGTGAAGGGGGGGGTGGTTAGAAGGAAGATATTCATCGATATATCTTCGTTAATATGAATCCGATCAAAATATTGTATTGAAACAATCTAATTGCTAATGTAATATTCTATAAATGTTGTTATGTAAGTATTTTCACTATCTTCATTATTAACCGAAATATTTGCATTTTATAGTTTTCGGCCTTAAGTAACCCGCCCTCCTACTCATGTCATAATAACAATAAGCTCATATGAAGCACATTATTTGATTAAGTAAATTTAAAATATTGTTTTCATTGAACTTTTAATTTTTGAGATAAATGTAAATACGTTGCACAATTGGGAAATCTGCTTAGTTTGTGCAGTCCCTGCGTGACGGACTTTTATATGTCTAGCATATGTTATGAATTGACGATTCATAAGGAGGTTTTATGTAAAAATCCCGCCGGAAAGGAAATATGTTTGTGAATGAGCGGAGGAGGGTGGAGGGTGGGTCCGATAAGCTGTAGATAGTGAAGACGGATTACTGGTGATGTAATTAAAAAGCGTGAAGGGGGTAGGGAGTGTTTGGGCAAAGGGAATTGAGAGAGCTAGCACTTAGCCTAAGCAGAAAGCTAATTAGATTTAGCCTGTAGGATCATGGTTTATAGAGTTCTACCTTCTCTTCCCTATTTACTCGAGCCCTGCTTTCACCTTTTGTCCGCCCGCCGCTCCTTCCCAATTTAGCACCGCTTCCTCTCCAATCTCTGTAACAGCTTCATTGACTCTAGTTCATTTGTTCTCAATTAGAACTGTTATAGTCATAAGCCTATAACTGGGCTAAAATGGAATCTCTTTTGTCTCAATTCAAAGGGCTTTTATCGAGAATGCGGTTCTTGTCCTCCCGCCGCGCTACCGATTTAATTTGTCCAGAGCCAGGAACAATATTATTATTGTTTCAAATTATAATATAACATGTCTTTGTAAATTCGAATATTTTAATAGATATATATTTAATAAATAAACTGGAAGTGAGCTTTCCAGCTATGAAATTATGAATGGCATACCGTTAGAACCTTGGAGTTTTAGCAGATATCCCTTAAGGGAAATCAGCTATTGAGGTCGTACTTAAGACGCAATTTTTATATATTTCCTCAAAAGTCCATCGACCCTACTATATATATATATATATATATATATATATATATATATATATATATATATATATATTTGAATGGACCTCATTCTCGCCATCACCTGGGTAGGATCGACGGACATTTGAAGAAACGTGAATATTAAGTGAATAAATACAAACGGTAATAAGAAATCATTCCCCTCCGGGCGGGAAGTGTCTCAAATCTAAACAAACAGGCCTGCCACGGCTCACCGGAAAGAGAAACAATAACTGAAACATATCAGAATATAACGTATTCATTTTATTGAAAACTATTTACTATATCTAGTACTGTAAATTCTAATGTATCAGAATAATTGTTATCTCAATCAATCAAATTTTAGTTGTCCAATGACTTAAGACGGGGAGGGAGGTCCCCAGAACATATTTGCATGTATCTCGTATAATAAATGTCTCTTGAAAACAATATTTAGTATTTAAGCATCGAATAATATGGCTTATTATATAACCGAATATTGTTTATGTAAGATTAGTAGAAGTGGGGGTTTGCTAAAGGCTAAAAAATGAAAAAAAGCAAATATTTCGGTTAATATTCAAGATAGAGAATAAATGTATAGAACAATCCGACTTATATATTATTAATTTTTTTAAATTCCTCTCCTTTGACCCCCCACCCTCCCTATGATCGGATATCAGCCATTAACGAACTTGATCTTTATTTTTACATAAAACGACTAAGTATCGAGTTTGGTATCGGTATAAAGCAATAATTGCGACCGCTAGAGCGGGACCAGACTAATATATATATAATGTTGAACGGACCTCATTTATGTCTTCTCTTGGATAGGATCGATGGACATGTGAAGAAATTTTTTGAAAATCCCATCATGAGTACAACCTTAATAGGTGATTTCCCTCGAGGGAAATTTGCTAATAACAATAATAAAAACAACGATGCTCAGTGGTTAAATAATTAATGTTATGCTCTGTCCGAAAAACATCAATGAATATTTAAGTTGAACGTAATCATCCTACAAATGTATAGTAGGCAAATTTAAAAATTATACCATAGTAATGAAATTTAACGCAGTTTCTTCAATATGTCATGTATCATTGAAGAGGTTGATTGTCACATTTAATAAATAAATATGTAATACACTTGTTAGGCCCTGAAATGATTTCCCTTTTACAAGAATGAATTAATTTGAGATGGTATTCTGGCAGGTGGAAGTGAATTCTAATGTAGGTAGGATTAAAGAATTGGCTACGCTTCCACTGTAACAATTTATTAAAAGTCCGTCACGCAAGGGATGCGTAAACTAAGCAGATTTCCCACGTGAAGTTTTACAATAGATAAATCTGCCTAATAACAACTGTAGTAGTTAGAAACTCCTAAACCTATTCACGAGGGATAAATAGTTAGAGAAACGGCCGCCAGAGCTCTCGGCGGAAACTCCGAACATAGCCGACTCCTGCCGACCACATGCAGAATACAAATGCAAATATCTCGGCTAATATTCAAGATACAGAATGAAAAGAAATGAATAGAACAATATTTATAGTAAATTTAATTTTCAATAAGATTCATGTTATACAGTTTTTCGATCCGACGCATAATAACGGAGATATTTCGAATTTTCGAAAATCCCCTCTAAACCCCCCCCCCCTCCTACAGATCCGATTTCAGCCATTAACGAACTTGGTCTTTAGTTTTAAAACCTTTAAATATTTAGTTTGGTAACGATCAAATAAAAATTGTGACCGCTAGAGCGGTAACAGACAAATAAATAAATAAATATATATATATATATATATAGTTTTGAACGGACCTCATTTTCGTCATCTACTAGGTAGGATCGATGGACATTTGAAGAAAAATTTCGAAAATTCCATCATGAGTACAACCTCAATAGCTGATTTCCCTCAAGGGAAATCTGCTAAAACGGCAGAGCGCTTTCGATGCTGTGCATCATCGTCAGTGCCCTGTTGACACACAAACACAATAATTACTATCTCTATGTTTGTTTATTATTATTTACGTCCACTTTATGCTACTATGGCTAATCGAGACGCCATTTCTAGCCAGGGTGGGCCTAAGGAGTTTATTTAATGAGTCCGCCACGAAATAAATGTCTACTGCCCAGGGCGGGAATCGAACCCGCCAATCTAGGTCTACCATGCGAGATTAAAACCAACGCCTTAACCCGCACGGCCAACCTGAGCCCCAATTACTATCTCTATTAAAACATTTTAGATAAGGGGTAAACTCTATAACATATGACAATAACAACTATCTTTCTTGGAACTAAATAACAGATAAAACGTTTCATACATCAACATTGTATTTATATTTTAAGGTTTGTATGTGATAATTTGTATAACACTTCCGCAATAATCCCAAAAATTGTTTTTTTTTTTTGCCATGATCTGGAGCTCGAAATGAAAGGGAGTTTTTGTATGTATAAAACAAATATTTTGCAGCACTAAGAAGAATGAAATATAAAGTAATAAAAATTAGGTAATAAATTAATTAAATTAAGTTCAAAAATGTGGCAAGCGGCAGTCTTATCAGGAATAAAGGAGGGCGAAGTTTATTAGATATATTTTAAGGAATAAAGAATACAACAGGATTCTTCAGAATTTCAGCGAATGTAGTAATATCAAGACAGGAGCTTCCGGAAAAACCAATTGTTCCATTACTTCGTACAAAGAAGTAATAATATATTTACATGTACCATTATATTACATTTAAAGGGGACGCGTAAACTAAGCAGATATCCCAAGTGCTGGAATGACACGCTGGCGGTCTCATCTCACCATCTATTCCCTATTTGTTCCTTAATTTATAAGAAGCCTATATATAGAAAAATCGAATGTAGATGCTGGAAATGAGATCTTTATGTACTCAGTTACTTATAGTAAACATCAGACTATTAGGAGTGGTGTCTGTGTTAATATTTAACATCCGGTAAGAGTGTCTTTAACAACATTTATAGAAAATTAAGGTTGTAATAAGATTAGTTCTATTCAATTTTTTGATCGGGCTCATAACGGAAATATTTTGTTTTTTTAGATCTACTGGTCCTAATTAAATATGAAGTATGGTGTAGATGAAATAAACATTTTCCAGTAGACGTCAAATCCTAATTGATGATCACACAAAGTATTTGCCTGCATCTCACAATGTAAAACTTTATTGAAAACAATATTTGGGTTTTAACCTCCGATAAAGTGGTCCTTGATAAAACAGATTACTGTCAATAGGACATGGGTACGAGTGGGGGTTTACTGAACGCTGAAAACTTAAAACTCCAAATATCTCGGTTAATATTGAAGATAGAGAAAAAGGTTTAAGTCAGCATTTACAGAACATTACATTTGCAATAATTGTAGTTTAATACAAATTTTCGATCAGACACCTAATAACGAAGATATTTCGAATTTTAGAAGCTCCCCCTCTAAACCTCTCCTCCCACTGGTTGGATTTCAACAATTAACGAACTTCATTATTAGTTTTACAAATAAACATTTAAATCTATTGATAAACAAGTATAATTTATTTATATGTTGCATTATTTTTCTTTCTTTATTTATTTATTAGGTAATTTACTGTGATGACCTCAATGTAACATAGAGCAGCTTCACTTCTTGTCAAGGAAAATAACAGACCATACTCTTCTTGGAGTGAAGAGTTATTTATTTTTACAGGACCATCTAGGCGATTTGGCTCAACGTTTAGCAATGGAAAATGAATACAAAATTATAGAAAAATAACAAAAAACTGTACTATCAAATAAAAAATTAAAAACTATAAATACAAATTTAACACAAGAAGAAACACATTAGACTTGTATTATACAATTTAAAATAGTTGTAATATATTTGTTCAAAATTATATCAAATTTCTCGCTAAGACAAAATAAGCAAAGAGAGAAGTTAAATTTTGTAAAACAAATTTAATTTTTTCAGCTGATTTAGTTTATTGTCGATATGTGGGCTCCCGTCCGTAAGCAGTTCGTACATGTTTTGTGCAGTATCTAAGTATTCAATGTTCCTGCAGTTAGTCAGTATGTGTTTAATGGTCAATGGCATGTTCTGCAGATAGGTCTTTCTGTTCTCGTCTGATGCTATGAGTACGTTAAATGTGAGTGTCCTATCCTAAGTCTCGTTAGTACAACTTCATCTCGTCCACTGTCACGTCTGTTGGATGGCCACTCGTTTATACAAGGCTTTTTACTTCTCTCAGATGATTTTCTGATGATATGTAGCATTAGATAAAATTAAATATGTTATAATTATTTGATTGATATAATGCTAATTGATATGAGACTATATATAAGTTGCATTAGATAACGCTAAGAAATAACTCTATCCTTGTTGGAGATTTAATCCAACTTTTTTAATGTACAGTTATATAATTAATGGTATAAATAGGCAGTATGTATGGACGGTGATGTAAAGTGAGTATGAGTATTGAATGGTAAGACAATGAAACAGCTGTGTCTGGTTTGAATATTGAAGAGGAGGCAGCGAAGGGCCAACGTCAGTTGGTTGCTCACTGGCTCATGGTGCTCTGCACGAACCGATGATTTGTCTCATGTCCGCAAACCTTTCACTCCCATCCCATATGGCAGCTGCTCATCGTCCAACGGATTTTCATTGCCGGCCTAAACTCTCACAGCTTCAGCCATGGAGCCCAGTGAGCTTAGAGATCTAATACCCATTATTATATAAAGGGGGTTTCAGGGTTAAGTGTCCCACCTGAAAAAAAAAATCCGTCACGCAGGGGGCTGTGAAATCTAAGGAGATTCCCTAAGTGCTGGGATGACACAATACTGAACTCCCCTTACCAAATATTCTGAATATTAAAAAAAAAAACCATCCAATCAGTGGTTCACTGAAGATAAGAACGTACGAATAACTCACTTAAAATTAGAGCTACGTAAAATAACATTTGATATAGAAAAACAGATATAGAGCATCAGTAGTTAAACATGATTGGTTCTTTAACATAAGAGAGGACAGAGGAGAGAAGAGAAGAAATTAGAGAAGAGGAGAGGAGAAAGTAGATAAGAGGGAAGGACTTCGGGAACCAGAGAGGTGGGGAGTAGAATAGAGGAGGGAAGATGAGAGGAGAGAGGGAATCAGAGGAGAGGAGAGAGGAGAGGGAGAGAGGAGAGGAGGGAATCAGAGGAGAGGGAGAGGAGAGAGGGAATCAGAGGAGAGGGAATCAAAGGAGAGGAGAGAGGGAATCAGAGGAGAGGGAATCAAAGGAGAGGAGAGGAGAGAGGGAATCAGAGGAAAGGAGAGAGGAAATCTGAGGAGACGAAAGGAGAGAGGAAATCTGAGGAGAGGAGAGGAGAGAGTGAATCAGAGGAGAGGAGAGGAGAGGAGAGAGGGAATCAGAGGAGAGGAGAGGAGAGAGTGAATCAGAGGAGAGGAGAGGAGAGAGGGAATCAGAGGAGAGGAGAGGAGAGAGGAAATCAGAGGAGAGGAGAGAGTAGAGGAGAGGAGAGGAGAGGAGAGGAGAGGAGAGGAAATCTGAGGAGACGAAAGGAGTGAGGTAATCTGAGGAGAGGAGGAAAGTGGAGGGGAAAATAGAAGAGACGAGAGAAAAGGAGAGGAGGAGAGTGGTGAGGAAAAGAGAAGACGAGAGTGAAGAGGAAATGATAGAAGGAGAGTGGAGCGGAAAAGAAGAGAGTGGTGAAGAAAGGAGAGGAGGAGAATGGAGAGGGGAGGAGAACATGAGAGTGGAGAGGAAAGGAGAGGAGGAGAGTGGTGAGGAAAAGAGAAGACGAGTGTGAAGAGGAAATGATAGAAGGAGAGTGGAGAGGAGAGGAGACGAGAGAGAGAGGAAAGGAGAGGAGGAGAGTGGTGAGGAAAAGTGAAGACGAGTGTGAAGAGGAAATGATAGAAGGAGAGTGGAGAGGAAAGGAGAAGAGAGTGGTGAAGAAAGGAGAGGAAGAGAAGGGAGAGGAATGGAGAAGATGAGAGTGGAGAGGAAAGGAGAGGAGGAGAGTGGAGAGGAAAGGAGAAGAGAGTGGTGAAGAAAGGAGGAGGAAGAGAGGAGAGATGTGATAAACGGATAGAGAATGAGAGAATAGAGGAAAGTGTGGAGCGAGGGTTTAGTGCTAAGGATTGAGGATTGAGGAGAGTAAATGTAATTAGATTAGGAGGAGGTGGGGTGGGCTGGGGGGATGATGGCTTAGAGCTGGAGGGGTAGTGATCATTGACCAGTGTCTTGCGGGGTTGTCATGGCTACCAGGGCCTTGACCATCCCTCCCTCCCCCTTCCTTACCCACTCACTCACTCCCCTCTTTTCACCTTCTTACTTTCCCTTTCATTTCCATTCTTTTTTATATCCAGACTATAAACTCTGACTTATTTCTATGTGAAAAAGGAGGAAACAAATTATCATTTCGTTTTGATGACGAAGAAATAAATTCAGCTAAAATCGTTTTACAAAAACATACCAACAAACAGATACGCACGCGTATAAGATATTGAAAAAAAGTGAGTGAGAGGCTAAGGGGGAGGCTTCTAATCCCAACTGATATACGCAGAGGACTAATAGAAAAAAAGTGCAGTGAGAGAGAAAAAGCGAGAGAGAAGGAGTGAAGCACAAACAACAGGCATGGAAGTTAT
The DNA here is from genome assembly GCA_019009955.1 of Riptortus pedestris. Taxonomy (NCBI): domain Eukaryota; kingdom Metazoa; phylum Arthropoda; class Insecta; order Hemiptera; family Alydidae; genus Riptortus; species Riptortus pedestris. Next base: position 109,491,035 of record CM032233.1, read on the forward strand.
TTTAAAGTCATTTATGTTGTGAGACAAGAATTTCTATGTTTGATGATCTTCGCCATTCCCATTCTTTTTGTACCACTCTTAAATTTATTTGATTTATTTTTTTAGAGATCTTATTGAAGCTTTAATAATATAATTCAAAATACAATTAAAGGCGAACATATGTTTGCAATTTAAGTCATTGACAGTCATGAGAGCACAAGGTCCGACCGGTCTTCCTCTTACATCTAACATAATAATTTTGCTAAGAAGAATGTATTTTTGAAACAAAGTTATTTGTTTTTAATACTATATGAACTCCTATTAAATGTAGTACATTCAATCTAGTGCACTATTTGTTTGAGTTGGTTAATAAATGTTTTTAAAAAGTTAGTTACAGTCTCCAATGATATTATTATTATTATTATTATTATTATTATTATTATTACTATTATTATTATATATATATGTATATATATATAATTAATTTTAAACGGGACGATGGAATGTAATCATAAAAAAACAAACAAAAGGAGCCGAAATGATAGTCCCACATAAGGAAAATAGGGTCTTTTTTACATTATCCCCGCATTTCACATTAGGTTATAATCACATGATTTTAGAAATACTTCTGAGATATTATAAAATATAAACATTTTACTGTTAACCACTCTAAAAATTTCATTCATTGATATGAAAACTGGGGCACGTACACAGCGTTTGGAATCGTTGTGGTCCTCACTAAAACGTAGAAATAAACGTGAATGTGGAACAAGGAGAACAATGGTAGACTCCTACATATGTGAGTTGGTCTGGCGAAGAAGGCATCAAAACGATGACTTATTTAATGCAATATTATCAAGTATGAGGGTTTATTGGCCACCAAAATAATGTTATTTTTGTTAATTTTATACTTGTAATAAATGTGGTGCAGTTTCTCTTTAAACTTTCTTTTATCAATGTTTATAATAGTTTATTTGTAAGTTTTATCACTGGTATTTCTAAATAACCTAATTTGAAATGCGGGGCTAATGTAAAAAAGACCCGGAAAATAGAATTGATGATAAAACTCCGTCAACCTGGGGCTGTTTAAATGTAGCAGATGTTCCATCATCTAGACAAGCAACTGATCTGATACAACCTATTTTACATTTTCCCTGTATTAAAAAGCCTATGTAGACAGGACTTAAAAGTTAAGTTTGACAGAAGAACGAAGCGATAATTGAGTGCAGGAAGTCAGTGGTGTTCACATGAGATAGTTTTAGCGGATTTCCCTTAAGGGAAATCAGCTATTGAGGTCGTCCCATGACGCGATTTTCGAAATGTTTCTTCAAATGTCTATGTATCCTACCCAGGAGATGACGAAAACGAGGTCCGTTCAAAACTGTGTGTGTGTATATATATATATTTGGCTGTTACCCTCTAGCGGTCGCCATTTTTCTCTAATCGTCACCAAAATTGATATATAATCATTTTATACAAAAAGAAAGATCAAGTTCGTTAACGGCTGAAATCGGACCAGGGAGAGGTGGGGGGTTAGAGGGGAGAATTTCCAAAATTCTTAATATCTCCGTTATTATGCGTCGGATTGAAAAATTTTATAGAACTAATCTTATTGCAAATGTAATGCTCTATAAATGATGTTTTGTGCATTTTTTCATTATTAACCGTGATATGAGCATTTATTAGTTTTCCGCCTTCAGTAAACCCCACCCCGACACGTCATATAAACAATAAGCTGTTATATTATGAAGCACTTTATTTGAAGCCTAAATACCAAATATATTTCTCATTGAACATTTACTTTTTGAGATAAATGCAAATACGTGACGCAAGTGGGAAATCTGCTTAGTTGACGCAGCCCCTGCGTGACTGACTTTTGTATTTTGTTCCATTTCGATGGGGGGGGGATTTCAAAAATTAAAAATATCTCCATAATTATGAGTCTGATCGAAACATTTTTTAGAAACCACCATAATTCCAAATGTAATTGATTCTATAAATGTTGTTTCAGTTTTTCTCTATCTTGAATATTAAGCAGGATATTTGCATATTTTCGTTTTTTGCCTACAGTAAAACTCCCTCTGCCATTGCTGTCATATTACCGATTATCTGTTATATCGTCAACCACTTCAATCGAAGGTTCAGTATTAAATACGGTTTTCCATGAACTTTTACATTGTGAGATACATGCAAATACGTTGTGTGGTGACGTTATCGACTAAGATTTTACATTCTTTTCTCGAAAATAATTATTTGACAAATACCATATTCCGTAATCAACCGTTTCATTAAACATTAAATTCGACTAGGGTAAAGAGGGTGAATTCGAAAATTCAAAATATCTCCATTATTATGAGTCGTAAGAAAAATCATATAGAAACAATCTTGTTAAATTATTGATGATGAACAATTGTTGTTCTATAAAGTTTTTTGTTGCTAAAATAATAAGCGAGTTATTCATACTTTCTTGTTTTCAGCCTCAGTAAATCCCCACTTCTGCTTACCGGATATTAATTTAGAAATAGGAAATATATTGGGAGAATAGTTCAAGTGTGTCATTCTAGCATCGCACGCAGCCCCTGCATGTCGGAATTTTTAAAAAAGTCCGTCACGCAGGGGCTGCGTAAACTAAGCAGATTTCCCACGTGAAGTTATACAATAGAGAAATCTCCATACGAGAGCCGACCAGTTACGGCAAAGGGCCGAACTAGCTTTTGGCGGGAAACAGTCGTCCGTTACGGCCCAAATTTAATAAAAATGCAAATATCTCGGTTAATATTATATTTATATTATATACAAGATAGAGAAGAAATGTATATAACAATATTTATAGTATCTTTAATTAACAATAAGATTGGTTCTATACAAGTTTTTGATTCGACGTATGGTAACGGAGATATTTCGAATTTTCGAAAATCCCCCTCTAAACCTCCCCTCCCACTGGTCCGATTTCAGCCATTAACGAACTTGATCTGTCTTCTTGCATAAACCGTTTAAATATCGAGTTTGGTAACGATCAAACAAAAATTGCGACCGCTAGAGCGTTAACAGACAAATATATATATATATATATATATATATATATATATATATATATATATATATATATATAATTTTGAACGGACCTCATTTTCCTCATCTTCTGGGTAGGATCGTTGGATATTTGAAGAAAATTTTCGAAAATCGCGTCATGAGTACGACCTCAATAGCCCCCCTTAAGGGAAATCTGCTAAAATCAAATGAAATCTGCGAATATAGAGTTTATTTGTTTCAATACCAAATAATAATAAGTGTTATTTGGAAAGGGGCGTAATTAATACTTATCCTGATATATGGCAGCAAAACTACTTTGACTATGGGGACCAAACGGTTAGTAACAGTTTAAGTTACTTGAGGGTTTAGGCCGCCTTGCTCAATTGCTATAATGACTGTACTCAGGGGTGAAATTAAGTTATTTTTACTATAGAGCCATTAAAGCACTTAAAAGTGCACATTGTGTGGCAGATACGACTCCGGTATTGTATGGGAAGCAAACTACCTCTATTAAGGCAACAAAAAGACGTGAAATTACAAAAATTAGACTTAAGCTGCACGCTCACGGAGTCAACGTGCTCAAGACCATTTTCTAATAGAGCCACAATTAACCTCATTTGCCAAAACAGTCCACTATCAATGGAATCCGTTATAATATTGTTCATGAAATAGGTGAATCAATCTCCTCATCTTGTTACTTATCTATCCGTTATCTTGTGTCTCAATAGCAAAAGCCATACAAACTAATATGCTCCAAACTAAAAACTCCTTATTCATAATTATATTTACCTAACTCCATCACCTTTAATTTCACTGTTATTGTTTTTTTATTTCAATTTATTTTATCTTATTACAATTGCGGTTTCTCGCAGATTTTCCTCGAGGGAAATCAGTTATTGAGAGTGTACTCATAATAAGATTATCGAAAAACGTCTGCTCATACTTAAGAAATAACGAAAATAATCAGGCCATATTTCGTATATACTAAATAAGTAAAACTCAGCTCCTTCATGCCCCTTTCCCCTAAAAAAAAAACTCATTAACAATTCTTCTATGTTGCTAAGCCGAATCAAGTTTTAAGGGAAATCAGCAATGGGAGTAGTTCTCATGACGCGATTCTCAAAAATGTTTCTTCAAATATCTTACCCAGGATATGAAGAAAATGAGGTCCGTTCAAAATGTGTATACACACACACACACTTTTTCAATCCGAAGCATTAGAACGGAGAAATTTGAAATACCCCCTCCCCCTATCTCTTGTCTGATTTTAGCCGTTAACGAATTTGAGCTTTATATCGGCAAGAAATGCTTATATATCAACAGGTAACAGGTATATATATAGGTTTTTTCGTTTATTATTATTTGCGTCCACTTTATGCTACTATGGCTAACCGGGACGGGTTATCTACAGGTTACCACCCTTTTCTAGCCAGGGTGGGCCTAAGGAGTTTAACTGCCCAGGGCGGGAATCGAACCCTCCACTCTAGGTCTACCACGCGAGATTAAGACCAACGCCTTAACTCGCACCGCCAACCTTAGCCCCATATATATACAAAATTTTGAATGAACCTCATTTTAGTCATCTCATAGGTAAGATCGATGGATCATTCTCGAAAACTGCGTCATGAGTACAAACGCAATAGCTGATTTCTGTTGACGGAAATTTGCTAAAACTACATCACTTTTCCAGAACCAAAAATCAAGCAAATCATCCCTGAGTACAACTTCCTATTCGTTTGGAAGTTTGGGAAACCATTGCCAATGACTTTTTTTTTTTTTTTATTTCTACCCAATATTGGGCTGCAGTAAATCATTGTCCTCATAGTGAGCAGAGACCAGCCTCCTACCCGAGCACCCGAAATTTCGCAAACATTCATTTACTAAAAGTTTCAATTTAACAGCTTTACGAATGCTATTATATTTGAGTGCTGTTAGTTCTAAAGTCACCTTGTGAGACTGAGCAGATGTATTACATGAATAGAAGTCAGTGATACAGGAGCTGCGTAAACTAAGCAGATTGCCCAAGTGCTGGCATAACGCACTTGCCATTTTAATTCACCAAATATCTACCATCTATTAATAAGTAAAATGGCGAAAATATTTTGATATTTCAAATCCCCCTTCTACCTACACCACCCCCCCCCAAGTTCATTCATTAACTATTATGATTTTTAGTGATGAATGAAACAGTTAAATATCTTGTACGGTGTACAACTAATAAACATATTCGTGTTAAGAACGTGAAATCTTGATTGATGAAATCATCACACAAACGAATTATCATGGTCTCTTTGAAAACAATATTTGGAATTTTAGCTTAGAAAACAGTGGTTCATGATGTAACGGCGCATTGCAATTCTGACATGAATAGGGATGGGATTACTCAATGGAAAAACTAAAAAATACAAATATTGTGGTTATTATTGAAGATAGAGAATAAATGTATATATCAATGTTTATGGTGCATTTATTAGCAGATTTTCCTTAAGAGAAATCAGCTATTGGGTCGTACTAATGACACGATTTTCGAAATTTTTCTATATATAGATCTATCTATCCATACTTTTGTCAGTTACCTAGCGGTCGTGATTTTTGTGTGATCATTACCAAACTCGTCGTTTATTATGTAGTCGTTTTATATAAAAAGAAAGATCAAAATCGTTAACGTCTGAAATCGGACAAATGGGAGGATTTTGAAAATTCGAAATATCTCCCTTACTATAAGTCTGATAAAAAAATTGTATAGAATAACTCTTATTGCAAATTAAATGTACTAAAAAATATTGTTATATTCATTTATCTTGAATATTAACCGAGATATTTGCATTTTTATGTTTTCAGCCTTCAGTAAACCCCCACTTCTACTCGTGTTACATAAACAACACTCTGTTATATAATAAACCAAATTATTCGAATCTTAAATTCCAAATATTGTTTTCCAGAGACCTTTATTATACGAAATATATACATGTAAATATGTTCATGTAACCCCCCCCCCCCACGGTCTTAAATTCTTGGACTACTAACATTTGATTGATTGAGATAAACTTTATTCTCATTCATTATACATTACAGTACCGGATATAGTAAATAGTTTTCAATAAAATTAATATGTTATATTCTGATATGTTTCAGTTATTGTTTTTCTTTCCGGTGAGCCGTTGGCAGACCTGTTTGTATTACACTTAATATTTACGGTGGTGTTGCGTTAGCAGGATGTAGTTTACCTATTCTTAAACTTCACGTAGGAAATCTGCTTAGTTTACGCAGCCCCTGCGTGACGGACTTTTTGATATCTTCCCAGAGAATGAGTGGGACGTCTTATATAAGGTTTCCTAATCAAGATATACTGCTAGTAGTAAAAAAAATCTTTTGCAACATTTGTTTTGGGAATTATTCATTCATGACTCACGGCAGTTATTGGGAAGGTTTGCGCCACCTTGCTTAAGGCAGTGATGAGGTCGTCTTCACTGCCGGGCTCCATTTAAAATTATGACATTGCAATATATGAAGAGGCTCCCTATTTGAAATCTACACGTTCGTCACGACCATGTTAGCCCAAAATGCTTGTTGAAAGTGATAGAGCACTCTGGACGGTAGTTTAAACAATGAAAGGCAAATATAATTTCTGCTGGCATTACTCATATTATACTGTTGAATTACTGCAATAAAAAAGATTCCCATAGAAGCAAACAGATTGGAATAGGTTATCACTCTTGATGCGGGCGCAATGTTTTGAAAATACCTCAAGGCCGGAGGCAAATCTTTTTAAAATATTTCATATTAACATTTTAATGAGTATATTATACATATATTGATATGTTAGGACAAAAAAAAAATTAACCGGAAGTGATTATTTCAGGTTGGTCCGGCAGTGACGAAGTTTCCCCGATTCTTATGGTAACCCGGTATCGCTAAAATGTTTTCAATTTTTCGATCTATTTTCACAGAAATGACAAAACACTTAATGATTTAGTTTATAACAGTCCAAGAAATAAACATATAAATCATTCATTTTCTATTAAAAGCTAATTATTATAAATTTTTCTTCAAATGTCCATCGATTCTACCTAGGAGATAACGAAAATTTGGTCCGTTCAAAACTATATTATATTTGTCATGCATTTTAATAGCGCTCTAGCGGTCGCAATTGTTGTTTAATCGTTACCAAACTCGATATTTAGTCCTTTTATGCAAACCAAGAAAGAAAAAAAAGAAAGTCGAGTTCGTTAACGGCTGAAATCGAACCTGACAGAGGGAGGGGGGGGGGGGTTAAAGGGGGAGGATTTGAAAATTCAAAATATCTCCGTTACTATACGTCGGATCCCAAAAGTGTATAAAATCAGTCTTATTTGAACTTTAATGTACTATAAATATTGTTATATACATTTATACTCTATCAATATTAACCTTGATATTCCCATTTTTCCGTTTTCAGCCTTCAGCAAACCCCCACTTCTACTCATGTTACATATACAATACTCTGTTATGTAATAAACTGGATTAATCGAAGCATAAATACGAAATATTGTTTTTAAGATACCTTTATTATACGAGTAACATGCAAATATGTTCTGGTGACCTCTCCCCGTCTTAAGTTTTTGGACTACATAAATTTGACTGATTGAGATAAAAATTATTTTGATTCATTATAAATTGCAGTACTAGATATAGTAAATAGTTTTCAATCAAATTAATATGTTATATTCTGATATATTTCACTAATTGTTTTTCTTTCCGGTGAAAGTCGGGTTGGCAGACCTTGTTTACATTTCAGATGCTTTCCGCCTGGAGGGGAAAGAGTTCTTATTATTGTTTGTATTTATACTCCTAATATTCAAGGTGATGTTGTGTTACCAGTATATAGATTTAACTATTATTAAAGTTTACGAGGGAAATCTGCTTATTTTACGCAGCCCCTGCGTGAGGGACTTTTAAATAACGAGAATAGGCTTACTTTAATAACTAGCACGCCAGGGCAGTACATTTAACCTACCTTCTAGCAGGTGTATTATTTGCTGGACTCTGAAAAAGTAGAGATTACAGAGGAGCATGGCTATGCTAACTTTCAATGCACATTACCGCCACACTTTTGTTATTCAGGTAAACTTCAGATAAACACATTAAGCCCAGATAGCATGATAATTATGATAGCATACCAATTATAAATCATACGAACAACTAACCATGACGGTAACTATGACTTTTAACATTGTTTAAAATTAATTACATAAAGCATTGATCCAAATATAGACTTCCTGAGTGCTGTTCATTTATCTATACCGTCACATGAAATGTTTAACTTCTGAATGGATTAGAGGCATCGCTGTTCAGACCACAGACGTCGGAAAATACACTGCACTCGTAAATTCAATTATTCATCAACAAATTGTTTTAGTTTGGGCTCTCGCGAGCTAAATATGACCTCTCTGATTTCAGTATTAGCACGGGGAAAACCAGTATTTCCCTACTGGCAATGCATAATTAAAACGAAGAGTTAATTTTATTTAGTTGTGTGGGCAGTTGAGCTTAAAATATGAAACATTTTGGATATTCAGGAAGAATCTCTCAACTGAATGTTTAATAGAATTCATTCAGTGTTCGGTACAAGTACGCAAACGAAAATAAATGCTACATGAAAGGAAACAAAGGAGTGTGTGTGTGTGTGTGTATATATATATATAGTGTTGTTATTCTTTTTGGAGTTTTGGTCAATGTTGGTAAAAAAAATCTTAGTTTATGCCGATATTTCGAGAATCTTTATTTTCTCTTCTTCAGGACTGTAAAATTACAGGTACTACTTTATAATATTGCACATTGTTATTAAACTAGAGTGTAAAAGGGGGTGTTTTTGATATTATTACTTACCAAGACTAAAGATACTTAAAAACTATTACACATAACTATTGCACTTAGGACTAGAGTTATAGTAACCTCCCTTGTTTTGTTTACACAGTAGGGTCACAGCCTTATATTTTGTATATCTATAGTATATTGTCTTTTGTTTGTTGAACTATATTATAATTATTATACTGCAGTTGTTATATTGGGTATGGGAATAAGTTTTAATTGTTTTTCCATACACAGTATTGATGGCATCACATACATTTCATCTAACATTTCGATACATGAATTTAAAAGTTGGTGTGAATGTATGCTGCTAAACACAGTTTCAGACTTTTGTTTGGAGTCAAACAGCAGCTATTCATATCACATCGAAATACAGCGTTCGCGGGAAGTTCTCCTCTACAATCCTTCGAAGAAAAAACAAATTATCTGCAAGTTGTCTCTGATGAAGCGTGGTTGCTATAAACATTGCCAAGCAAATGGCCCATTTCCGCAGCACTTTTCTTCGAAGGATTGTAGAGGAGAACTTCCCGCGAACGCTGTATTTTGATGTGATATGAATAGCTGCAGTTTGACTCCAAACAAAAGTCTGAAACTCTGTTTAGCAGCATACATACACACCACCTTTTAAATTCATGTATCGAAAGGTTAGATGAAATGTATGTGATGCCATCATTACTGTGCATGGAAAAACAATTAAAACTTATTCCCATACCCAATATTATGTTAGAACTATTGTTATGTGTTTTTACAATTATTGTTATATTTTATTGTAGCTGTTTTCATGTTGTATGAAATTTATTGTGTTATTGTTAAGTTATTATGCTAGAGCTGTTATTGTTATGTGTTAACATATATATATATATATATAATAATAATAAGAGAATTCATTGTACTATGAAATTAATAAATATATAACGTGAGTAGGAGTGGGGATTTATTGAAAGCCGAAAACTGAAAAATGCTAATATCTCAGCTAATTGTCAACATAGTGAAAAACGTACGTAACAACATTTAGAGTACATTTAATTGATAAGATAAGATTGTTTGTATTCAATTTTTTGCTCCGATACATAATAGTGTTGTTATTTCCCTAATTTTTAAAATTTCCCCCTTCCACTTGTCGGATTTCAACCATTAACAAACTTGATATTTAGTTTTTTATTAAACGTTTAAATATGGAATTGGTAACGATAAAATAAAAATTGCGACAGCTAGAGCGTGTATATATACACGTATAACATTTTCAACAGACCTTATATTCGTCATCTCCTGGGTATGTATGATCGATTGACGCTTATAAAAAAATTCTTCAAAATCACGTCTGGACTACAAGCTCAATGGCTGTTTTCCTTTAAGGAAAATCTCCTAAATAAACTAATCTGGACACGGCATGACTTCCTTGAAATTAATCCTTTGAAATAAAATATACACATTTTTTTTCTGTACTCAATTAAAAATCATTTTAGTTGAAAGTCCATGTCATTTGTATTTTTTAAAATTTCGGCCTTCTCTTTCCCCTCCCCTCTCCTTTTATTAATTAAATTACTTTTGTTAACATTCATAATTATATATATATGGTGTGTTATTCTTTTCGGAGTTTTGGTCAATATTGGTGAAATAAATCTTAGTTTAAATAAATAGATAAACCGCTTATTAAAGAATATAAATAGCTTAAATAAAGAAATAAACGAACATTGACCAAAACTCCGAAAAGAATAACACACCATATATAAATACAACCTGGTCGAAAACATCAGCACAATTATATATATATATATATATATATATATATATATATATATGTATATATATTTAAAAATTTGCTTTGCACACTAACCATGTTCAGAGGGCGTTTAATTACTACATGTACCATACAATTAGTATATAACATGTCATAATGATTATTCAATACAAGAAATGTAAATTTTAGCAGATTTTAAGTTCAAGTTCGTTAATGCCTGAAATCTGGCCAGTGGGAGGATTTTCCCCCCACCGGATCCCCCCGGTTTGGACGGGAGGATTTTCGCAACTTCTAAATACTTACGTTACTATACGTCGGATCGAAAAAGTGTATGGAATCAATTTTATTGCAATTTAATTTACTATAAATATTGTCAAATACATGTATTATCTATCTTGAATATTAACCGAGATATTTGCATTTTTCCGTTTTCAGCCTTCAGCAAACCCCCACTTCTACATAAACCATACTCTGTTTTATAATAAACCATATTATTCGAAGCTTAAATACCAAACATTGTTTTCCAGAGACCTTTATCATACGAGATACAATGCAGATGTGTTCTACTGACCCCCCCCCCCAGTCTTAAATTCTTGGACTTCTAAAATTTGATTGATTGAGATAAAAATTATTCCGATTCATTATAAATTACAGTACTAGATATAGTAAATAGTTTTCAATAAAATTAATATGTTATATTTTGATATGTTTCAGTTATTGTTTTTCTTTCAGGTGAGTCGTTGGCTGAACTGTTTGTTTGCATTTCAAACGCTTCCCGCCGGAAAGATTTCTTATTACCGTTTGTATTTATTCAGTTAATATTCACGGTGGTGTTGTGTTAGCATTATGCATGTTTATCTATTATTAAACTTCGGGAGGGAAACCTGCTTAGTTTACGCAGCCCCTGCGTGTCGGACTTTTATAATTATGCCGGAAAAAAAATCAAAGACAAGAAAACAAATAATATTTTAGGTATATTATTATTGTTTGTCTTTTTAAATTATTTCTGTTGAAATTAATGTCATTTGTATTTTTTTTTAATCTCTCCCCTCTTCCTCAATAAGATATAGTATTGAAATTAACGTTATTTCCTTCATTTAATTTCCAGTTCTGTTCTACGACACTTATTTTTCTTGTTCTGGAGTGTTTTTCAACGTTGTGATATGTATTGACGATCTCTCAGAAATGGGAGTAGGAAGAGCAGGCTCGGTCTATTTGTGGAATCTAATTGCTGAAAACGGGCTAGCCTTAATTGGTAGCTGATAAACCTGTGCCTCAATCCTCAAGTCAAGACCGCAGTTAATCCCATCATATTAGCCAGACCACAGTCCTGCCGGTATTATTTAATTAGAAACACTCAATTAGTAACGATCTAAAGGCATTTGATAGGTTGTCTCTATTAACGCTCCCCCGCTCCATATTCCTAAATGGGGCTGTTTTCGACTGTCAAACGAGTTGACTTTTTAGCAGGTTTCTCTTCAGGGAAATCAGCTATTGAGGTTGGACTCATAACGCTATTTTCTAAAACATCCCTCCAACTCCCATCCATCCTACGTAGGAGATGACTAAAAGTCCGTCAAAAGGTCAGGTCAAGCTAAACTAAGCGGTTTACCCAGGCGAAGGTTTACAATAGATAAATATACATACAGGCAACACCACCGCTAATATGTGAATAAATACAAACAGTAATAAGAAATCTTTCAGTTACAAGTTAATCTCTATAACGGAAAGCGTATGAATTGTAAACAAACAAGCCAACCGATGCCTGAATTCTAGACCGGAAAGAAAAATCATTAATAAAATATATCTATTCAAGTGCTGTAATTTATAATGAATCAGAATAATTTTAATCTCAGTTACATTAATTTTAGTAATCCAAGAACAAAAAAAAAAGGGGGGTCAACAGAACGTATTTGCATATATATCACGGTGCTTCATGATATAACAGCTTATTATTAATATGATACTATTACTTCTTTTGAAAAAGAAGGAATTCTTTTTGTTCTTGGATTACTACAATTAATGTAGCTGAGATTAAAATTATTCTGATTCATTATAAATTACAGCACTTATAGTTGACCTTTTTCAATAAAATTGATATGTTATATTCAGATATATTTCATTAATGATTTTTCAAAGTTCAATGAAAACAATATTCCTTATTTAACCTTGTAATGAAGTGGTTCATGATATAACAGCTTATTATTAATATAACATGAGTAGGAGTAGGGCTTTACTGAATTCGGAAAACTTTGAAATGCAAATATCTCGTTTAATATTCATTATACAGAAACTATGTATAAAACAATAGTTATAGTACATTTAATTTGCAATAAGATTGGTTCGATACAATTTTTCGATCCGGCGTATACTAACGGAGATATTTCGAATTTTCTAAATTCCCCCTCCAAACCCCTCCCTCTCACTTGTTCGATGTCAGCCTAACGAACTTGATCTTCCTTTTTACATAAAACGATTAAATATGGAGTTTGGTAACGATCAAACCAAAATTGTGACCGCTAGATCGTTAACAGACAAATATATATATATATATATATATATATATATATATATATATATATAAAATGAGGTTGAAAATGGAAATTTTTCAAAAACCGCGTCATGAGTACGACCTCAATAGCTGATTTCCCTTAAGGGAGATCTGCTAAAAGTCCGTCAGGCAGAGGCTGCGAAAACTAAGCAGAATTCCCACCTGTTGATATAATACGCTTCTGATCTTATTTCACCACATATTCTCTATTCAAATGTAAATACTGACGAGTAGGTGGTTACTGAACGAATAATTCTCTTAATACTGGAGTTAAGAAAAATACGTAGAACAACCTAATGCAGAACATTAATAGTTTCACAAGAATGGTTCTATAACATTTTACGAAGCGACTCATAATAACGGACATATTTTGAATTATTGAATCCCCCCACTAAACCCCTCCTATTTCAGGTCCGATTTCAGCCAATAACAAATATGATCCATTTCTGAGGTGATGGATGGTGAGGGAATTATTATGTGAGCTAAGAAAAGAAAAACCTCGTTCCTTCACGGTATGCGATACTCCTCAGAGAGAGTTACAGAGAATCTTTGGTTCCAGTTACATCTTCGTGAAGAGCAGTGTACTGATAATGGAGCATGTGCTCTGAAAGCGCTCTGTCGCATAGTAATAACTAGTGTAAAGGAATTAGGCCATTCTTTTCTTACCTGAGGGAACAAATATGATATTTAGTGTCGGCTGAAATGGCTAAATATTGAGTATGGGGTAGATAAAGTAAACATTTACGAGTTAAGAACGTAAACTCTTAAATGATGGCGTCATCACACGTACCTCAAACAGTTTTAGTTCAATGAAAATAATATTTAGTATTTACACTTATGACATGAGTAGGTCGGACTGGGGGTTTACTGAAGGCTGAAAACTAAACAATGCAAATATCTCGTTTAATATTCATGATAGAGAAAATATGTATATAACAATTTCCATATTTACAGTAAATTAAATTTGCAATAAAATTGATTCTATACGATTTTTCGATCCAACGTGTAATAACGAAGATATTTTGAATATTCAAAATTCCCCACTCCCCCTGGTCGGATTTTACAGCTTATTGTTAATATGAAATGATCAGGAGTGAAGGTTTACTGACGACTAAAAAATGCAAATTTCCCTCAAGAAAAAACATGCATAACAACAATTATGGAACATTACTTTTGCAATAATATTGGTTCTATACAGTCTTTCGAATAAATACGGGGATATTAAGAATTTTCTATGAATCCCCCCTCTCTTACATATCGAGTTTGGTTGTTATGTTGGGCATGTTTGGGGAGGAATGGCGTGCAAACAAATCGAAAAATGGAATACATATTTTATTAAAGATTATTTGGCCTTTCCCAAAATACGCCTAATTATACAGTATATCTGGAGACAGAGGAAGTACCATTATTCATATTTTCAGCTTCACTTCTCTTGAAATACTAAGTAACTGTCTTAAACTCAAGTGATGATAGGATAACAAAGAAACTGGCATAAAAATTTATCAAGAAAAAAATATTCTGGTATGCTAATATATCTGAAATATGTCATACAGTAAACATTCCCGCAGATGAATTTTTCCATACTCCGATCAGTGAGAAGAACAAAATTATAAAGAAATTACTCACGCAATTACAGCCAATAGAAATTGATTATATAGCTTATTATTATTTACGTACACTTTATGCTGCTATGGCTAATCGGGAAGGGTTATCTACAGGTTACCACCCTTTTCTAACCAGGGTGGGCCTAAGGAGTTCATCTTATGAGTTTATTTAAGTGAGTATTATATAAATTTCTACTGCCCAGGGGGGGGGGAATCGAACCCGCCACTCTAGGTCTACAACGCGGGATTAACAACGCCTTAATAATAGAAATTGATAAATTTAAACAAAACCTTGCCGATGCACAATTCCATGACTTATGCAAAGAACTTTAATTTCACAGCCAAACACTAGAATATACTTTCAGATAGAAATAAAGAGCATGTCGTGAGATGAAATCATTTAGTGTATTATACGAGCACGTGAGAACTCTGCTTCGTTTACGCAATCCCTGCCTGACAGACTTTTATTGCGTTTAAACTAAGCTGTGCCAGGGTGCTTTATTTTTAAAGGGAATGTATTACAGTGAAAAAGGTTTTACAAATTAATGAACTTGATTAGGAGGAAACATTTAATCTGTGTTAAATGGATCATAATGTAGTACAGAGAAACGAAGTACCACTTATTTCCACTAAATTCTCGCTATCTTCGGATTTTCTCATTTCCCATTTCCTGTGATAATTTAAACATTAATATATATATAATACTTCTAAAATTACTTTGTAATATGCAAATGTTGAATAAACAATTTTCTTTAATAATAATAATATTATTATTTAATTTTAGCATGTAATTATATTCACGAACTTTTAGAAACACTGTACATATCAACACACTTATCAGGAACCAATTCCATTCAATTGTTATAACTGTTGTTAAATGCTTTATTAACATAATATATGTAGAGTATTTGTCTGATGTGGTTGCGGCAGATTATTTTTTTATTCATCTTTCATCACAAGGATCCATTACAAATAAATATCTATCGAGCGGCCCATACAGTACAGCGTTCTATCATTTCTATATTTATAAAAAAAAAAAAAAAAAAAGTTATTTAAGGGTCTGCGTAAACTAAGCAAATTTCTACGTTAAAATCCGCCTACAACAAGACGACAGTAGCCAATTTAAAGATGATGTTTCTAAGTATTTACGAAGTAATGGATTATTTGATGAAATATAAAAGCTATTATTTATCATTATGAAAATTATATATAGCAAGCACTGTAATTGTGGAATATAAGATTTGCCTCCTTTAAGTTTAACTCTTTGTAGTACTTTTTTTTTTCTTTCTTATGTTGTAAATAATATACTAACATTTTACATTTAATTTTGCTCATTGTATTTATTTTATGCATTTGTAAAATTTGGTTTTGTAGATTTTTAATATTTATTTATTTTTTGTAAAATTATATTCTACCATGTTTAAAGATGAATCGTCATTGTAGCGGTGTGTGTAATTTGCCTGTTAAAGCTAACATGATATTTAATCATTTTATGTAAAACGATCAAGTTCGTCAATGGCTGTAATCGAACCAGTTGGAGAGGGGATTTAGAAAAACTGTATAAAACCAATCTTAATGAAAAATAGATGTACTATAAATATCGTTCTTACATTTATTCTCTATCTTTAACCAAGAAATTTGCATTTTCATTTTCAGCCTTCAGCAACCCCCCCCACTCCTACTCATGTCATATTAATAATAGCGGAAGGCAGACCTGATTGTTTACAATTCAGACGCTCCCGTTGGGAGATTATTATAATTGACATGAAGATTTCTCATTACCGTTCGTATTCATTCACTTAATATTCACGGTGGAGTTAAGTGCTACCAGTGTGTAGATTTATCTATTGTAAACCTTGGAAAATCTGCTTAGTTAACGCAGCCCCTGCGTGACGGATTTTTTTTTTTTTTTTTTATGTAGCCCAATACCTGCTACTTTCACATGGAGTGAAAAAGTTATAATCATGAAGTATTCCAGGCAAAGCTCATAAATTAGAAAAAATGGTCAAATAAATTTGGAGTTTGTGAGAGGAAGGAAGATTGTAGAAGGGATGTGATTGGGCTGTGCTCTGGTATCCGACAATTTGTGGAATCTAATAGCTGAATGCCCTTTCACCCCCACCACCTAAATCGGTAGCCGATAAACCTGCGCCTCACGCCTCAACCCCAACCGCAGTTAATTCAATCATATTAGTTAGACCTCAGCTCTGCCGATATTATTTAATTGAATCCCTCCAGGATTCAACAGGCCAGTCTCCGTTTCTCAAACGCCAGCTATCTTCAAGCTCTAAAGAAAAATAGCTGACTTCCCCTAATGGAAATCTGCCCAAAAGTCCGTGTAGCAGGGAAATGAGTAAGCTAAGCAGATTTTCCACGGCACTGCCGGCATGTCCCATTCAAATTCTCCATTCCTTAACCATCTTCTTCTCCATAAAAGTCCGTCACGCGTTAACTAAGATGATTTCCAACGTGTATCCAACATATTTGCATTTATCACAAAACTTAAAAGTTCGATGAGAACAATATTTGGTATTTAGGCTTTAAATAAAGTACTTCATATTATAACAGCTTTCTGTTAATATGACATGAGTAAGAGTGGGGGTTTTACTGAAGGCCGACAACTAAAAAAAATTCAAATATCTCGGGTAATAATCAAGATATTGAAACACCGTACATAACAACATTTATAGAGCATTAAATTTGCAATATGATTGATTCTATTTATTTTTTGAATCCGATGCATAATAACGGAGATATTACGAATTTTCAAAATTCCCCCCTCCCCCTGGTCGGATTTTTCTTATTGATAATATGAAATGAGCAAGAGTGGAGGTTTACTGAAGGCTGACTAAAAAATACAAATTTCAGTACTTGTGTATTATATCCACCACATTCTAGTTCCAATAGTTCCTCGGTAGAGTGCGCCAATGTTTTACGCCTGAAGTGCGACGCTAGCTCTCCCATGCTAATGAGGTTATCTTTTGTTATAGTTGCGTTTGCTGTTTATTTGCGTTTGCTGTTTAGTGTTTCTTATTTGTTTAAAAATGCCTCTTTGGGATTTGCCAACAAGTGAAGAAGACGCAGTGAAATATTTACAGGAGAGAAATATTTTGCCAGGAGAAGAAAGTGTTCTAAATCGCATAGTATGAAACTTTATAGTGGAAAAAGTATGTTTTGGATGTGCAATGTAAGAAAGTGTGGTGAACAAGTCGGCCTTCGGATTGGGACTTGGTTTGAAGGAAGCAAAATTCAATTTTGCAATGCTTTAAATTTAAAGTTCATTTACTGCTGGTGCGAAGAATTAAAATCTATTAATTTTTGCAAAAAACAACTAAAAATGTCAAATACAACTCTTATAGATTGGAACAATTACGTGAGGGAGTTGTGTCTGTTAGAGATGCCACATATTTTCCGCCGAAATGTGAATAAAATGTTTTATTTTTAAAAATTGTGTTTTATTTTATTTAGCATTATAATTCCTTAGAAGGTTATAAGGTAAGTATAACCTCCTTAGCCGGCGAGGAATCGTACTACTTAAAACTGCAGCGCACTCTACCGTCGAACTATTGGAACTAGAATGTGGTGGATATAATACAAGCACCCAAATTTCTCTCAAGAAAAAACATGCATAAAAACAATTGTAGAACATTACTTTTGCAATAATATTGGTTCTATGTACAGTCTTTCACATAATTACGGAGATATTAAGAATTTTCGAAATCCCACCTAAAAATCTACCCCTCCCACTGTTCGGATTTCATCCATTAACGAACTAGATCTTTAATTTTATATAAAACGTTTAAATATCGAGTTTAGTAAGGATCAAACGAAAATTGCGACCGCTTGAGCGTTAACACACCAACACACACATATATATATATCTATATATATATATATATATATATATATATCTATACTAGTTTCAAACAGACCTCATTATTGTCATCTTCTGGGTAGGATAGTTGGAGGTTTGAGGAAATATTTAAAAAATCGCGACATGGGTACGAGGTGGCTCATTATATTAGTGCTTATTGTTAATATGATATGCTTAAGAGTGGGGCATATAGTTTTGAATGGACTTAATTTTCGTCATCTCCTGGGTAGGATCGATGGACATTTGAAGAAATTCCCGGCATGAGTAAAACCTTAATAGATGATTTCTCATCAGGGAAATATGCCTTAAAAAAGGTGTATATTTGATATTGAAAAGATTAATTAGCACTAGACAATGATACATACTAAAGTCCGGTACGCAGAGGCTGCTCAAACTAAGCAGATTTCCCACAAGTACACGTATTTGCATTTATCTCAAGTATTTGGTTTTTGCCATTTACCTAAAGGGAAATCAGCTATTGAGGTCGAACTCATGACGCGATTTTCGAAACATTTCTTCAAATGTCCATCGATCCTACCCAGAAGATGACGAAAATGAGGTCCGTACAAAATTATATATATATATATATATATATATATATATATATATATATATATATATCTATGTTAACGCTCTAGCTGTCGCAATTTTTGTTTTATCGTTACGATACTCGATATTTAACCGTTTTATATATAAAAAGACAGATCAAGTTCGTTAATGGCTGAAATCGGAATAGTGGAAGGGGGTTTAGATGGGGGGGATTTTCGAAAGTGCAAAACATCTCCGTTATTATGCATCAGATCAAAAACTTGTATAGAACCAATCTTATTGCACATTACATTTACTACAAATATTGTTATATACATGTACTCTCTATCTTGAATATTAACCGAGATATTTGCATTTTTATGAAGTCTGTGGTCGGGTATAGTTCGGATTAGGTCGGCCGTTTCCGTAACTGCTCGGCTCAGGTGGAAGCTTCTTCTAATCTTACCTGTCGTTTCTAACCTTACCTTACCTTCGTTACTTGTGAGATTTATGCAAATACGTTCTTTTTATCCGCCCCCCTTCATTAGTTCTTGGACTAATAAAATTTGAGTTATTAAAATATAAATTATTCTTCTATTCTAAATTATTATTACAATTCAGAAGCCGTTTCAGTTGGGAATTTATTTTAACTGAAAGGTTTCTCATTATCGTTTGTATTTAATCATGGTGGTGTTGTGTTACCAGTATGCAGATTTCTCTGTTGTAAAACTTCACATGGGAAATCTGCTTAGTTAACGCAGCCCCTGCGTGACGCACGTTTTTTTGAAAATTGCGTCATGAGTACAACCTCCCCTTGTGGGAAATTTGCTAAAATATGTATATACATGCGTAATGTATATAATTCATTAATAACAATAACATTCAACTATCATAACATTTTAGATTCAGCAATTGTAAGATTAAGAATTCATTGTTAAACTACTCTTAACCTGCTAAATCATGGATAAATAAGCTTCCACACATGAATATTACTCTTGATTGATATGTGGGGAAATAAGTGCGTATTGTAGGTGAGAAATGACGGGGAGAGACGCGTGTTAGCCAATTCGGAAAGAGGGTGGGTGGTAAATAGGAGACTGAGAGGAAGGAGTTGCGGGTTAGGGGGTGGCAGTCTTGCTGCTCAACGTCAAGAGCTACCAGCAAATCCACGACAGGAATCTCTATTGGTCTCTTTGCGGTCACCCGCAACAGCTGAGCGTCACTCAAACGGCAATCCACCTACCCGTCTTATTCGGCCTAGTAATAATAAAGTAAAAACGCATATCCCAGAGTTTGTACAAATTTATCATTATTGACAGATTTAACTCAAGAGAAATCAGCTACTGGGATTGTACTCAAGAAGCGATTTTAGAAAAGTTGCCTCAAATGTCCATTGACCCTACTTAGAAGACGACGAAAAACGTCCGTCACGCAGGGGCTGCGTTAACTAACTAGATTTCCCACGTGCCTAACGTATTTGTATTTATCTTAAACGTAAAAGTACAATGAGAACAATATTTGGTATTTAGGCTTCAAATGAGCCCTTTATTTCACATTTTGCTTCATAATATAACAACTTATAGTTAACATTAAAGGAGTAGGGGTATACGGGGGGGGGGGGCACTACAATATATTTGCATGTATCTCGTATAATAAATGAAAACCATATTTGGCTTTCAAGTTACGAAGAATGTGATTTATTATATAACAGATTATTGTTTATGTAACATGAGTAGAAGTGGGGGTTTGCTGAAGGCAGAAAACTGAAAAGTGCAAATATCTCGACTAATATTGAAGATAGAAAATAAATGTATACGGCAATATTTATAGTATTTTTAATTTGCAATAAGATTGGTTCTATACAATTTTTCGATCCGACGTATAATGAAGGAAATGCTTCGACTTTTCAAAACTCCCCACCTCTAAACCATCCCCCCCCCTCCCGATTTCTCCACCTCTAAACCATCCCCCCCCCTGGTCCGATTTCAGCCGTTAACGAACATGATTTTTCTTTTTTCATAAAACGACTAAATATTGAGTTTGGTAACGATCAAACAATAATTGCGACCGCTAGAGCGTTAACAGACAAATATATAGACATATGTATATCTATCTATCTATATATATATATATATCTATCTATATCTATATATATATATATATAATTGTAACCTCTGTATGTACATTGATTTTTTGTTTTCGAAATTTCACGATAACTTTTCGATTCACATGTCATAGACACCATAACTGCATTTTGTTTCTTTGTTGTCTGTTTGTTTGTATGGTTGATACCTTTTCACGCATAAATGGCTGAACCGAATTTTATGAAACATGGTATGTATATTATTACTAACCCAACTTAGACTTTATGCTATATTAATATTCTCTGGGACGAACAGGAGCGGGGGAATAAGGCCTGAAATTAAAAATAGCGATATTTCGTTTCCTATTGGTTTTTCGTCAAATGTGCACATAACAAAAGTTGTTTATTTTGTTATTTACAGTAACTTTTGTTATATTCACTTTCGTCGTATACCGAAGTGTAAATGCGTTATACGCTAAAAACTATAGCGGGAGTCAATATTTTACTAGGCGCAAAAAACTAATCGGAACTAAACAAAATTCTGTATGTGAACTACTACAATCTCCTCTATGATAATAACATTTGTAGGGACGAGCTGGAGTGGGGGTTTTAAGGGAGGCCTGAAATTTAAAATATGGATATTTCGTTTCCGATTGGTTTTTCGGCAGATATACACAGGATAAAAGTTGTTCATTTTGATATGTGGAGTAGCTTTTGTTATATTCACTTTTGTCGTATAACAAAGTATAAACGAGATATACTAAAAACTAAAGCGGGAGCCAACAATTTTGTTGGGCACTAACGATTTAACCGAACTTAATAAAACTCCGTATGTGAATTAGCATTAATTCTTCCATAATTATAGGGTATTTTAAAACTTGTAGTTCCAAATGAGAGTGGGGGTTATAAGGGAGGCCTGTAATGAAAAATTGCAATATTCCGTTTCCCATTGGTTTTTCGACAGATGCGAGTAACAGAAATTGTTCATTGTGTTATTTAAAGTAACTTTTGCTATATTCACTTTTGTCGTATAACAAAGTATAAACGAGATTTACGCAAAAACCTTTAGCGGAAGACGAAAATTTTATTGGGTGCAAAACCAATTATCTCATGCACATTGCAGAAGGTTTTTAGTTTGTTATTTGGAATAACTTTTATTATGCACACGTTTGTTGTATAACAAAGAATAAACGAGATATACGCGAAAACTATAGCGGGAGTAGCCAATTGTATTAGTACTAATTAATGTTTATTTGTTATAGGTGTAATAATGTTATGTTTATAGACTTATATGGTAGTTCTATGCATAATTCGGAATAGTGAGGTTATAAATCTTAGCACCCCCCTCCCCCACCTGCTTTAATATTTATTTTTACCCTGAAATAATGTTATTTATTTCTAATGAAAATATAAACTATGAGAGCATTTTCATTATTGAATTTTTTGTAACGCAATGTTTAAACAAAGTCTTGCTCAATTTACATAAGGAGTGTTGGCGGAAGCTGTGGGGAATCAAACTCTTTAATTCTGGTATATAGTAGCTTATTTCCTCCGATATGTTGACGTTATTGAAACAACTATGTACTATATATAACTATTAAACGTTACTTGATAATGTCATTTTGACAAAAGACAATATGCGTTTAAACTAGATTTGATTCTTAGAAGTATTATTTAGGTTGCATGGAGGGCTACGATCCTTCGCCCTCACCTCACATTTTGAATATAAATTCAAATTATTTTTAGATTACCACTCTTAATTATTTCGACTGGGTAAATAAATTATTAGAAAATTCCAATTCTTTAATTAATTTAAGTAAAGCAATGTTGAAAACACTCAAGAGGAAAGATAAGTCGCAAGGAGGCTAACACAGTTAGCTAATTGTGTTAGCGTATTTCCTGCTAGATGTTGGCACTATTGGAATTTCTGATTACAACCGACTATTTCTAAACTGTGTGTTGGGAGTAGGTTTGACAGGAAATATGTGCATTATAGATACTATTTAATTATAATAAATGCTGTCCATGATCATTGCTATCCTCTAATGATTTCCCGAGCGAAGCCGGATACCTTAGCTAGTATGTGTGTGTGTGTGTGCGTGGGTGCGTGTGTGTGTGCGTGCGTGTATTTGTGTGTGTGTGTGTATATATATATATATATATATATATATATATATATATATATATATATATATATGTATAAATACAATTTTGACGGACTTCATTTTCGTCATCTCCAAGGTAGGATTGATGGCCAATTGAAGAAACATTTCTGAAAATCGCGTCATGAGTACGACTCACTAGCTGATTTACCTTAAGGGAAATCTGCTCAAAATGAGGCCCGGTCACAACTATGGCTCTCTCTCTCTCTCGCTCTCTCTATATAGATATAGATATATATATATATATATATATATATATATATATATATATATACTAGCTCAGATACCCGGCTTTGCCCGGGAATTCATTTGAGGCGGTGATGGTATTTTTTTGGCAAGGCTTTACTTTCCATGGTATTTTGACATTTCCCCGTCACAGTGATTAGGGTTTAAACCCGTCGTTCCTTTGGATTTGTTAATAATAAACTTAATTTTTTATATAAGCTAACTGGTAGTTCATATTGGAAAGAACTGATGAGCATATCAATATTTCTACGCAAATTACTTGCTTCATACATTGTTCCCGAAAAAATGTATAAAACAAAAGTTACTCTAAATAACAAAGTAAACAACTTTTGTTATGTGCACGTTTGTTGAAAAATAAATAGACAACGAAATATCGTGAATTTTTATTTCAGGCCTCTCTTACAACCCCCACTCCCGTTTGAATCTAAAAAATTTAATATAGCTCATAATCGTGGAAGAATTAATGCTCATTCACAAACCGAGTTTTGTTTAGTTCCGTTCAATTGTCAGAGCCCAATAAAACTGTCGGTTCCCCTTTGCTCTTTAGTGTCTATCTCGTTTATACTTTATTATAAAACAAAACTGAATATAACAAATGTTACTATAAATTACAAAATAAACAGTTTTTGTTATGTGCATAATTGCCGAAAAACCATTAGGAAACGAAATATCGCTATTTTTAATTTCAGATCTCCCTTATAACCCCCACTCCTGCTTGTCTCTAGAAATGATGGTACAGCTTATTATCGTTAGTGCTAATTCACATACAGAGTTTTGTTTAGTTCGGTACTTTTGTTATGTACATACTTACCGAAAAATCAATGCGAAACGAAATATAGCTATTTTTATTTTCAGGCCTCCCTTATAACTCCCACTCCTGTTCGTCTCAGAGAATATTAATATAGCCTAAAGTCTAAGTTGGGTTAGTAGTAATATACATACCAAGTTTCATAAAATTTGGTTCAACCGTTTATGCGTGAAAAGGTAACAAACAAACAAACAAGCATACACAAAAGAAACAAAATGCAGTTATGGTGTCTATGACATGTGAAACGAAAAAGTATCGTGAAATTTGGCAAAAAGAAAATCAATGTACAGACAGAGGTTACAATTTTATATATATATATATATATATATATATATATATATATATATATATATACACACACACACACACACACACTTGTCTGTTACGGCTCTAGCGGTCGTAATTTTTGTTTGTTCGATACCAAGTTCGATATTTAAACCTTTTAACTAAAACTAATGAACGTGTTCGCTAATTCCAGAAATCTGAACAGTGTGAGGGTGAGTTTAAAGGGAGTCAATTTCAAAAGTTCAAAATATCTCCGTTGTCATAGGTTTGAAAATTGTGTGGATCGAATCTTGTTGCAACTATAATGTTCTTTATATGTTTTCTCTATTTTCAACATTAGCCTATCTATAGGAATTTATTAGTTTTCAGCCTTCAGTAAATCCCCGCTTTTAGTCATCTTACTTTGAAAATAAACGAATTTACAATGAACAGTCTTATTCCAAGCCTAAATGCTAAACTTTTTTTTCATTGGATCTTTACTATGTGAGACACATTCAAGTAGTTGAGTGATGACGTGATCAATTATGATTTTAGTGACCACCCACTTCAATTCGTTGGATTTTATTTTTTTTCGAATGGAGAATATGGCGACTTGAGTTCAGTAGTGTGTCATTCCAAAATGTGGGAAATCTGCTTAAGTTTCTGAAGCCCCTGCGCGACGGGCTTTTAATCCCTTCGAAAAAAGTTTATGATTTTACTATTTTCACGCCGAGCTTAATTTTAAGAAAGAGAATGGAACTCTTATAAATGACGGAGTTCTGAGGAATACTAATGGTAAATCCTCGATGAAATAAGGTACGATCGAATCATGAATTATAACAGAACAGCATTCATGAATGCCCACGAATATAATATCAATGAATTCTTAATCTTACTATTGTTGAATCTAAAGTAAACATTTCCTAATTGATAAGCGTCAGCGAGTTTGTCGGCCTGTAATTCGATAGGGAGCGGAGAAGTTATCAAATCCAGTTATCAAATTCGGTAAGGTGTTTCTTAATTTATAGTCAGCCTGAGTAATATTTGACGGCCTGAGTCTCTGGTTCTTAATTAAATCATAGTAACTAACATTATTTGGCTGGACAACTTAATATCAATTATATAACAAAATGTATCTCAATACCACAAAACAGAATATAAAGTAAAATCATAGTAGTATAATTATGTAAAAATGATGTATAATTATAATATTAAATATGTGTATATTATATTATTATAATTATATAATAATGATATATAATTAAAATAATAAATATGTATATACTATATTATTATAATTATATAATAATGATATATAATTACAATAATAAATATTTATATACTATATTATTATGATTATATAATAATGATATATAATTATAATGATAAATATTTATATACTATAATATTATAATTATATAATACTTAATATGTATATAATATATTATTATAATTCTAATATTATTAAATTTTTTTGGGCGGATGTTAACTAATCCACTAAGAAATTAATTTTAAAATATGTGATTCATAGTTTCCTTTTCATAATGAACTAATCCTATTTCTATTCGGGGTTCAGGTTAGCCTTGTGAGTTAAGGCGTTGGTCTTAATCTCACTTGAGCCACCTTGAGTCGTGAGTTCATTTAGTGACGAACTCATTAAATAAAAGTCCGTCACGCAGGGTCTGCGTAAACTAAGCAGAATTCCATGTGAAGTTTTACAATAGAGATATCCGCATACTGATA
>CM032233.1:109522500-109650000 GCA_019009955.1 Riptortus pedestris
TCTCCTAGGTAGGATTCATGTACATCGAATATCCCGTCACGAGCACAACCTCAATAGCTGACTCCCCTTAATACAAATCTGATGAAAGGAATCATAATCGTATTTATCTGTCTCCCTCCGAAATTGGCCCTTGTCTTGGAACTGTTTATATTGTGTTTAAAGAGCTGAATATTTCATACGTCTATTAATATGTGCCAAAGGAGAGAGGAGTAATGAGTGTTCTGAATGGACAGATGAGACTAGGGCTACGTAGGAAGGCCTAAAGGTTATAATTAAATACAGACGGAAACGTCATATCCGGGAACCGTTGGAATAAACAGAGTGAGCCAAGATCCAAGGAGCGGTCTCTTCACTAGAATGAATATCACATACTCTTTTACACTTGCACTATATTACTTATTTTCCATACTAAGTCTCAAGATATTCATAGTTTCTTTTACATTTCGACAGAAATCAGCTATTGAGGTTGTACTCGTGACCTAAATTTCGACAAATTTCCTCAAAATGTCCATCGATCCTACCAAGAAGATGACGAAAATGAGGTCCGTTCAATACTATATATTCTATATATATATAAAATTGTAACCTCTGTCTGTACATTGATTTTTTTCGCGAAATTTCACGATAACTTTTCGATTCACATGTCATAGACACCAAAACTGCATTTTGTTTCTTTCGTGTATGTTTGTTGTTTGTTTGTTTGTTTGTTTGTTTGTTTGTTTGTTGGTTTGTTTGTTACCTTTTCACGCATAAACGGTGAAACCGAATTTTATGAAATGGTATGTATATTACTACTAACCCAAACTTAGACTTAGGCTATAATTAATTTCCTCTGAGACGAACAGGAGTGGTGGTTATAAGGGAAGCCAGAAATTAAAAATAGTGATTATTTCGTTTCCTATTGTTTTTCGGGCAAATATAACATAACAAAAAGTTGTTTATTTTGTTATTTAAAGTTAACTTTTGTTATATACAACTTTTTTCGTATACCGAATTATAAAACGAGATATACGCTAAAACCTATAGCGGAAGTGAAACAATTTTATTTGGGACAAAAGGACGCAACCGAAACAAATGAAACTCGGTATTGCAATAGCACTAAACGCTTTCAGTATAATAAGCATACCAAACATTTCTAGGGATGGGCAGGAGAGGGGGTTGTAAGGAGGCCTGAAATGAAAAATCGCGGTAGTACGTTTCTATTGGTCTTTCGGCAAATATGAGCAATAACACAAAAGTTGTTTATTTTGTTATTTAGAGTAACTTTTATATATACACTTTTTTCGTATACCGAATTATAAACAAGATATACGATAAACCCTTATAGCTGAAAGTGAACAATATATTTGGACAAAAGACCAAACCGAAATAAATAAAACTCGGTATGTGTATTAGACTAACGCATTCATTTTAATAAGCTTATACCAGATTTCTAGGGATGGGATGGAGTGGGGTTGTAAGGGAGCCTGAAATTAAAAATCGCGGTATTTCGTTTTCTATTCGTTTTTCGGCAAATAATGCAAAACAAAAGTGTGTTGTTTATTTTTTATTTTTTTTTGGTTTTATTTTTTAGGGTAACTTTTGTTATATACACTTTTGTCGTATACCGAAGTTAAATGCGTTATACGTAAAAATTATAGCGGGAAGGCAACAATAGTATTTTCCCCCAAAAAGACTCAACGAACTAAATAAAAACTCGGTATGTGCATTAGCACTAACGCCTTCATTGTAATAAGCCATACCACTTTTAAGGGACGGGGAGGAGTCGGTTATAAAGGGAGGCCTCTTTGTTTCCTTTCTATTGAAATTAAAAATAGTGTTATTTTGTTTCCTTTTGGTTTTCCGCAATTATAAAACATAACAAAGTTGTTTATTTTGTTATTTGGAGTACCTTTTGTTATAGACCCTTTTGTGTTATACCTAAGTTATAATGAGTTTTACGTTAATCACTTTAGCGGGAGCACAATTTTATTGGGCACGAACGAACTTAAACAAAGCTGGTATGTCAATTAGCATTATTCTCCATGGTTATAAGTTATATTAAAATTTTTTGGTTGAACGGGAGGGGGTTATAAGGAAGGCCGAAATAAATAATTCACCTTATTTTACATGTATAAGAGGCGGGAAATATAAAACTATCGAAGACAGTGAAGTTTATCGAACAATATTCTATTATTAGACAAATCCACGGCCAACGGACGGGGTATCAATCCTAACAATGGACGGGTAAATGTCAAAATATTGTGCCATGTAAAGCCTGCTAAAAAGTACCATCCACCATTCAGCCTCAAATGAAGTCCCGGGCGAAGCGGGTATCTGAGCTAGTACTATATATATATATATATATATATATATATACCGAATTATATATAATATATACGATAAACCCTATAGCACTCAAACTCTCACACACATATTTTTGGGAGCTCGAAAGACTTATTAAACGAAATTCATTTGAGGTCTGAATGGTGATGGTATTTTGCACTAACGCATTCATTTTAATAAGCTATACCAGCATTTCTAGGGATGGGCTGGAGTGGGGGTTGTAAGGGAGGCCTGAAATTAAAAATCGCGGTATTTCGTTTTCTATTCGTTTTTCGGCAAATATGCAAATAACAAAAGTGGTTTATTATGTTATTTAGGTGTAACTTTTGTTATATACTCGTTTGTTCGTATACGAAGTTTAAATGCGTTATACGCTAAAAATTATAGCGGGAGGCAACTAGCTATTTGCTCAACAGAGACTCAACCGTAACTAATAAAAATCGGTATGTGATGAAGCACTAAGCACTTCAATTGTAATAGCCATTATTGATACCAACATTTTGTTTTTTATTTTTCTAGGGGACGGGCAGAGTTGGGTTATAAGGGATGGCCTGAAAATTCTAATAATAGTGATATATTTGTTTTCCGTGGGGCTTCACAGTCTTCGGTATTTTTATATTACCGTCTCTTTTACATGTACATATGGTGAATTTTTAGTTCAGGGCCTCCCTTATAACCACCCTCCGTTCGAACCTAAAAATTTTAATATAAACTTTAATCATGGAAAAGTTGAATTTATTTTGTTTATTGACATGGAAACGAGTTTTCTTTTGTTCGGTTCAGCCGTTAGTGCCCGCTAAAGTTTATAAGTATAACTCATTTATATTAGGTATACGACAAATGTGTATATAACAAAAGTTACTCCAAATAACCAAATTTTGTGGTTATACCTAAGTAATAAATGAGTTTTACGTTAAAACTTTAAAGCGGAGCCAACAATTTTATTGGGCTACGAACGTATAACAATGTCCGGGATGTCAATTAGAAACAACTTAATTCTTCAATAATTATAAGGTATATAATTTGCGGAAAAAACCAATAGGAAATGAAATATCGCTATTTTTAAAATTCAGGCTTCCCTTATAACCCCCACCTGCCCGTCCATAGAAATGTTGGTATGGCCTATTATAATGAAGGCCTCACTGCTAATACACATACGAGGTTTTATTTAGTTTCGAACGGGAGGGGGGTTATAAGGAAGGCCTGACATAAAATTTCACCTTTTTTACATGTATAAGTGGCGGGAAATATAATAATATCGTAGACAGTGAAGTCTTATTTTTGGCGAATACAATTATTCAATTATGAGCAAATCCACGGCTTTAATTTTTAGCGTATACGCATTTTAAACTTCGGTATACGACAAAAGTGCTTATATAACAAAAGTTACCTCTAAATATCAAAATAAAGAACTTTTGTTATGTCATATTTACCGAAAAACCAATAGAAAACGAAATATCGCTATTTTTAATTCCAGGCCTCCCTTTTACCCCCAATCCTGTTCGTCTCAGAATAAAACGACGGGTATCAATGCCTAAACACTGGTGGGTTAGTAGTAATGTCAAAAATTTTGTGCAATGTAAAAGCCTGCTTAAAAAGTACCTCACCATTCAGCCTCAAATGAATTTCCCGGGCGAAGCCGGGTAGCTGTGCTTGTATATTGATTTATATATAGTTATATTTATATATATTGGTTTTATTACACAACAACAAATCACACACACACAACACTCTTATATAGACTAGCTCAGATACCCGGCTTCGCCCGGGTCATTCAATTTGAGGCTGATGGGGATGGTATTGTTTTAGCTGGTTTACCTTTGCACAAAATTTGTCATTGTCCCGTTCAGTGCGTTAGGTTTGATACCTATCTGTGCCGTTGTATTGCTTATTATAGTATTATTTGTTCGTTAGAGGGCTTCACAGTCTCGGTATTTTTATTTTTCCGTACTCGTATACAGGGAATTTTTGGTGTTTGTTGATTTCTGGCCATCCCTTATTTACCCCCCGCCGTTCGATCCTATAATTGTGAATATAACTTATTATCTTGGATGTAATTTATTGCTAACTTGTCTTATCGTAGGGGGAGGTGGGCGGGGCTGCCGGTGGGACAGCGTTTGTGGGTGTTCGGTGTTCGCTTGGGTTCGGTGGGTTACGTCCAATTGGGGATTTTTACTATGTGGGTCGCTTTGTTATTTTGTTTATTCGGGGGGGTGGGGAGGGGGCCAGGGCGGTGGGACTGGAGCTCGGACCGGGGGGGACCTGTGGGGAGGGGGGGGAGGGGGCTTGGGAGTTGGGGGGCAGGGGGAATCGGGGTGGGGCCGGGGCAGCGGGGGGGGGGGGCTACGTGGGGTGGATGGGGGATAGGGGGGGGGGGGGGGGTTCCAACGTTGAACAGGGGGTGGCGCGTGGGGGGAGCTGGGTGTGGAGGGGGGGGCGCGGGCGGTCGTGGGGGGGTTAGAGGGGCTGCGAGCGGGGGTCGGTCGGTCGGAGCTGAGGGGAGTGGCCGGGGTTCGGGGAGGGGGGGGGAGGGGTGGGGGAGGGTGGGGAGGGGGGGGGGGGGGACGAGGGGGGGGGGGGGGGGGTTTAGTTTTTATAATAATTATAAAAACTTTAAAACATATTATAATTTTAAAAATCCTCAAACCCAAAAAAAAATTTAACCCAACCAACACCCCACACTAGCCTATAACGCACAGTCACTCACCCACCCACAAAACCCACACTATAATCCCACTCAAAAATCCTCACTTACCCCCTCTCTATTCTCTCCAAACCAAACCTCATATCTCCCCATTACTCTCACATCCATTATCCCCCAATACATTACAATAAATCACCCCAAAAATTCCCATACCTTAACCACTCTCTCTTACCTATACTACCTCTTCCTTTCTCTTCCCAAACTAAAACCACCCAATTAACCCATTATTTATGTATTGCTGCCTCCCCTATAAACACAACCCCCCCCCCCCCCCCCCCCCCCATATCACATATAGTGTAGATGTATTCTCTCACTAAGTTCCAAACCCCCACTCCCAAAATTTACCATCCCCCCCCCTCAAAAAAAAAATTACTACCCTCCCCACCCAACTACTTATTTCCCCCCCCAAAAAAAATCCAAACACCCCCCCAAACCACCCACCAAACCCAACCCAACAAAAACAACATCACCTCCCCCCCCCCTAAAAAAACCACACCACTAGTCCACACTCAACACACCAAAACACCCTAGAGAAACCAAAAAAACCCCCCCCCACACCAAACATGCACGCTCACTGACTCTACTCCACAACCAAACCACTACCTAACCACTCCACCAACACCCCCCCAACACCCCCATATTCCCCTTTACTCCTCGCCTCTCACCAGAGCACTCCACTCCCAGAATACAACATTTATAGATCTTTGGAACTCCTCACTTCCTAAAACCCAAACCATCACAAACTTCTTCCCCACTCTCCTACTCTAATACAAACCTAAACATATGAGTCACATCAGACACTCTTAAACCACCACAACACTTTTCAACGATCCCTACTCCCACTACATACCAAGTTTCTAAATTCGGTTCAGCCGTTTATGCGTGAATATGGTAACAAAAACATTCACTACAATAAATAATGATCACATAGAATTACTTCTCAACATCCCAATAAAACATTGGATGGAGTGTGATAGCAAATCCCACGAAAATAAACCAAAATCCTTCCCCTCAAATCTAAATACCAAATCACCCCTACCCACACACAACTATCCCATATGTGCTATAGGATTGTAATGTCCCATCCTGACCCCCCTACCCATATAATACCCTATATTCATCACTCACATTCCCATCCTCTTTGAGTTTTGGTTTGTGTTGTTTAAGAGAGAGGGCGATCAGGGCCCCCCCGATAAGCACTCGTAGTATAGGCCGCTCTTTTATTGATCTAGGTAGGGTAGGGGCGCTGGTGTCCTTAGTCCAATCTGGCAATATTGTCACTAGATGAGGGGTACGGGGGGTGCAAAAAGGTCAACAATCATGGCCGTTCTTTTGGGTTGTATAAAAGTGTGGGCATTTGGATGCACGAGATACCTACCACACCACCCCCAACAACCCCAACCCCACACCCCCCAACACACCCCCCCCCCCCCCCCCCCCCCCCCACCCCCCCCCCCCCCACCCCCCCCCCCGCGCCCTGTCTCACCATGGGGGTGGGGGGGGGCGGGTGGCCGGCCGGGTGGGTTCGGGTCGAGCGCGTATGGGGGAGTGGGAGGGGGACGGGAGCAAGGGGGTAGGTGGAGACGGGAGGGGGGTTGCGGGTCCATGGGGGAGTAGGGCGGTCTAGTGGGGCCCTGGGGGGGAGGAGGGCGCGGGTGGGGGGGGGGGGGGGGGGGAGGCCACGGGGGGGAACGGGGGGGGGGGGAGCTGGGGGGGGGGGTGGGGAGAGGGGGGGGGGGGGGGGAGTTGGGCCTTGTGGGGGTGTTGTTTTATGTTTTTTTTTTCTTTTTCTTTTTTCTTTTATGGTGTCTATGACCTGTGAACGAAAAGATTATCGTGAAACATTTCGCGAAAAAAAAATCAATGTACATAAAGTGGTTACAATTTTATATATATTACTAGCTAGATACCGGCTTTCGCCCGGGAATTCATTGAGGGTGAATGGTGATGGTATTTTTTGCAGGCTTACATTGCACAATATTTTGACATTTACCGTCCCAGTGTTTAGGATTGATACCGTCGTTGCCGGTGATTTGCTAATAATAGAATTATTGGTTCGTTAAATCTTCACATCTTCGTATTTTTATTGTTCCGTCTTTTACATTTTTATTTTTTCTATATTGCGAAAAAAAAAACCCAATAGGAATGTAATATCGCTATTTTTAATTTCAGGCTTCCCTTATAACCCCACTCCTGCCCGATCCATAGAAATTGTTGGTATGGCCTTTTATAATAAGGCTCTCACTGCTAAATACTCATACCGAGTTTTATTTTGTTCCATTGAGTCTTTTTGGCAAATATATCTTGTTGGCTCCCGGCTTAATTTTTAGGTATATCGCATTTAAAAACTCGGTATGACGACCAAAAGGTATATAAAAAAGTACCCTTAAATAACAAAATATAAACAAACTTTTGTTATGTACATATTTACCGAAAAACCAATAGAAAACGAAATATCGCTATTTTTATTTCAGGCTTCCCTTATAACCCCCACTTCCTGTTCGTCTCAGATAAATAATTAGCCTAAAATATGGTGAGTTTTTTTTTTTTTTTTTTTTAGGGGTTAGTAGTAATTACATACCAAGTCTCATAAAAAATATCGGTTCAGCGTTTATGACGTGAATAAGGTACAAACAAACAACCCCCCGCACGCACACAAATTGCAGGTAGATTGGGGTCTATGACATGTGAAAACGAAAATGTTATCGTGAAAAATTTCGCGTAACCCCCCTCCCGTTCGATCTAAAAATTTTAATATAACTCTTTAATCATGGAAGAAAATGTACATACCAGAAGGTTACAATTTTATATATATACTTGCTCAGATATCCCGGCTTCGCCCGGGAATTCAATTTGAGGTGTATGTGATGGTTATTTTTTAGTGGCTTTACATTGACAATTTTTGACATTTACCCGTCCCAGTTGTTAGGGATTGATACCCGTCGTTGCCGGTGATTTGCTAATATATAGGAATTATTTGTTCGATAAATTCTTCACAGTACTTCGATATTTTTAATATTTCCGTCTCTTATACATGTAAATATGGTGAATTTTTATTTCTGGCCTACCATATAACCCCCTCCCGTTCGTAATCTTAAAGAATCTTTATATAACTTATAATCTTGGAATACGAGTTTTAATGTTTTTAATTTCGCGACATTTCAGAGTTTGTTAAGTTGCCCCGCTAATTCAGCCGTTTAACGTATAAAGTTTTAACGTATAACTCTTAGGTATACGACCCCAAAAGTGTATACGACAAAAGTGTAGTTACTCCAAATAACAAAGTAAACAGCTTTTGTTATGTTTATATTGGCGGAACCAATAGGAAACGAAATATCGCTCTTTTTAATTTCAGCGCTTCCCTTATAACACCCCCTCTCCTGCCCGTCCATAGAAATGTTGGAATGGCCTTTATTAACAAAAGTGACTCCAAAGTAACAAAGCTAATACACTAAACAGCTTTTGTTATGTTTATATTTGCGGAAAACCAATAGGAAACGAAATATCGCTCTTTTTAATTTCAGGCTTCCCTTAATTACCCACTCCTGCCGTCCATAGAAAATGTTGGTATGCTTATTATAAATGAGGCCTCACTGGCTATTACACATACCGATGTTTTATTTAGTAGTTCGGTTGAGTCTTTTTTGCAAATATATTGTTGACTCCCGCTATAATTTTTAGCGTATAACGCATTTAAACTTTCGGTATACGACAATAGTGTATATAACCAAATGTTACTCTAAATAACAAAAATAATCAACTTTTGTTAGGATATTTGCCGAAAAACCAATAGAAAGGAAAACGGGTAAAAAAATATTCGTATAATAATTTTCAGGCTATTCCCTATATCCCCCACTCCTGTTTTCTCAGAGAAAATTAATATAGCTCTAAAGTCAAGTTGGGGTTAGTAGTAATATACATTACCTAGTCTCATAAAATTCGGTTCAGCCGTTTATTGCGTGAAAAGCGTAACAAACAAACAAGCAAACATACACGAAAGAAACAAAATGCAGATATGGTGTCTATGACATGTGAAACGAAAAGTTATCGTGAAATTTCGCGAAAAAAATCAATGTACAGACAGAGGTTACAATTTTATATATATATAGATACACAGACACACACACATGGCGTGTGTGTGTGTGTGTGTGTGTGTGTGTGTGTGTGTGTGTGTGTGTGTGTGTGTGTGTGTGTGTGTGTGTGTGTGTGTGTGTGTGTGTGTGTGTGTGTTAGTTAACGCTCAAGCGGTCGCAATTTTTGTTTAATAGTTACCTAACTACATATATTTTTACATTTTATTCAAAACTAAAGAACATGTTCGTTCATGGTTGAAATCCGTATGCACATTTTTTTCTCTATATTGAATAATAACTGAGATATTTCCATATTTTAGTTTTCGGACATCAATAACCCCCCACTCTTAAGCATGCCATATTAACAATAAGCTGCTATATCATGAACCACTTCATCTCAAGGTTAAATATCAAATATGGTTTTCATTGAACTATACTTTTTGAAATACATTCAACTACGTTATATGACAATTGGCGTCAATAATTAAGATTTTTCGTTCATAACTCGTAAATGTTTATCTGATCTACACCATACTCCATGTTTAACCATTTCTGTCAACACTAACGATCATAATTGTTATTAGTTGAAATCGGACATGGAATGGTTGGGGTTTAGAAGGGGTGAATTCGAAAGTTCAAAATATCTCCGTTATTATGTGTCGGTTCGCAAAATGTTATATAGAACCTATAAGAATTGCCTAGTTAAGCTATTGATGGTCTACAATTGTTGTTCTATGCATTTATTTCGAAACTCAAGTATTCAGCGAGTTATTCGTACTTTCTAGTTTTTCTGCCTTCAGTTACCCCCCCCCCTCCCTTCTACCATCGGTTTATAAGAATTAAATAGGGAATATGTGATGAGATGAGATGACTAGTGTCATACCAGCGCGTGGGAAATATGCTTAGATTACGCAGCTCCTGCGAGACGGACATTTATTGATATTATGTGACAA
This sequence comes from Riptortus pedestris, assembly GCA_019009955.1. Lineage (NCBI taxonomy): Eukaryota > Metazoa > Arthropoda > Insecta > Hemiptera > Alydidae > Riptortus > Riptortus pedestris. The sequence goes on from CM032233.1 coordinate 109,532,556, forward strand.
CATATAGAGCTAAGCTGTTTTCTTGTTAAATGCATTCATACGCTGAGATGTGTATATCATTTCTTTAAATAGCCTTTTTGTTTTGTTTGGTTCTATATCTAGTATTTGTGTGTCATTATATATATAATGGTGGTCATTGTTTGTAAAAATATTTGCCTAGACTAAAGCTTCTTTCATAAACATTGACCACAAGCCTCAACAAAAACCACACCCTCGATATGTATACGTAACAGCTTAAAATACCTAGACTGACTCGATACCAATGTTTGCTCAATTAATATTCCCACTGACAGTAAAACAACTTAACAAAGCACTAACGGGCTGCGCAATACAAGACCCATCAACAAAATGGATTAGACATGCATTTTTATTATTAGATAATACGATTTTGAAAATACATTTGCCTTGGACATTCTGAAATTTTAGGTATTGAAATAGACGACAGAGCCACTAAAACAGCTTTTAACTTGCCTTAAAGAAATTCGGAACGTTTTTCAAAAATGACCCAACCACGACTTACAAGGGGAATGCACGGCTTTCTCCCCACCGATTTGAACTAAATTTTTTTCCCTGATGATAGAAATATACGCCAGTGAACCAAGGCCAAGCCCAATGAAACCGTAAACTATTGTTAAAGATTATTTTTATGTCTAGAGCTAGAAAATTCCAAATATCATTATTAATTGTATAATAAAATAATAACAAATAAACGGGTAAAGTTAAATAAACCCGTTCAAAAATATAATTAAAATATTTGCGTTATTATTGATAATTGTTATATACTTATGTATTCAATTAATAATATATTTCTTGTATAGTATTAAATATTTTCTTATACTAATTACATTTTTGACAGAAAGCATTCGAATTTTCTTTAAATATATGGAATACCCTAAAAATTAAGTGACAATAATTTAAAGAAAGTGTTTACTTATTTATTAATATTAAATAAACACCCTAGAAAAAAATGAAAAAAATCGAGGAAAAAAAAATAGTCACTTACGGAGAGATGCGATCTTGAGATTTCCGATTACAAAAAGAAAAATTGTCAATGGAGCCTCGGGGGCTATTTGAAATATACTTCTTGGGAAAAGCTCAAGGCGTTTTGGCCAACTTTAACATTTTTTTTTTTTTTGGCAAAGGCGTGAGAAGTGCGCTTTCTCGCTTTAGCAGAATTGGTTTTTCATTAGGTACTAAACAGGAAAATATTTTCGTTCAAATTAGTGGGGGGAAAGCCGTGCACTCCCCTTGTCACTTTTTAAACACTCACACAATGAGCAAATGACACCTTTATTAAATAATTTAATCTAAAACAGTAAATGACATACATACCAAATATTCCAGAGCATCTGATTGCGATAATTAATGACTGACTTCAATATAACACAACATATAACAGAACATGGAACAATTAATACAAACGTACTTAAACTAACAGACAACTCATTTTGTCCTCAGTACCGAAAATACTTACCAACATTTAATCTATGGCTATAAGCTATTAACTGATGAAAAGCCAAGTTTTAAAGCAGACCGTGGCAAATAAAGGATAGCATTGGCCTGTTGATGACAGAGTGTTATTTCATAAATAAAATAAAGGAATTAAACAATTTGCAAAGGACATATATCTCATCATGGGAAACTGGTATACTTAATTCAGGTAATTTCGTATGTAAATTATCTTATCCTTTTTTCTAATTTACCCTCAAACGCCTTCTATATACGCCTTCTATATAACAGACAGGTGTATATATAAATACAAGTAGTTTTGAAAAAAACTCGTTTTCGTCAGCTCCAAGGTAGAATCGATGGATATTTGAAGAAATTTTTCGAAAAACCGCGTCATTTGACCAACCTCAGTAACCGATTTCTCTTAAGGGAAATCTACAAAATTGCAAATATCTCATTGAAAAAACATATGTAACAACATTTATAGAACATTAAATTTTCAATAAGATTGGTTCTATACAATTTTCCAATTCGACGTAAAGTAACGGATATACTCGTATTTAGAAATCATACCCTCTTCAACTTGTCCGATTTCAGCATTAACGAACTTGATCTTTATTTTTACATAAAACGTTTAAATATGGAGTTGGCAACGATAAAACAAAAATTGCGAATGCTAAAGCGTTTACAGATATGTATGCGTAGTTTTGAAGGTTCCTCGTTTTCGTCATCTCCTGGCTACGATCGATTTACATTTGAAGACAATTTTCGAGAATCATGTCATGAATACAACCTCAATAGTCGATGTCTCTTTGGAGATATGTGCTACAAGTGATACCAAACTCAAAGAGCACTTATTAAGTATAAATAAGAGATTACAATGCTGATGAAGGGAGCGATTAGGAAAGTGTTAATTATCTGACGGTATGGATAGTAAATGTGAACTGTCCATCCATTCCCGCTGTAGGAGATGGTAATATTATCGGAGAAATGAGATAGTCAGTAGGCTTGGAAGGAGTATTACAGGGAGTGGGAAATGACTCCCGGAATGTTCAGGGGAATTCGGGAGGCAGATGCTCTAGCAAACTAAGTGTAAGGGGTTGGAGGAAGAAGTGGACAAAGGGGAAAATGATACAAAACGCAAACGGAACTTAATAATAATATTTAAGGGCTAAGAATGGGAAGGGTGGGAGGAAGTGGGAGAGAGTTAATTATCGGCCGGTGAGGGTAGAGGCTGGAATTAAATCCGAGCCGAGTCGCTGGTATTAGTGGAGGAATGTAGAGGATATGCCCGCTATCCCGGGACCATTCCCCCCAGCTACCACCCACCCACTCGCTCCTTTTTCAACCCCAAACCAGCCTCCTCCAACCCACCCCCACCCCCAACCCCACCAAAACCTAATCCCGTCAGCCGCAGTTGTCTTCTTCAACTCTCCACTTATACCTATCAGCAGAAAGAATAACTATGGTTATTCCAGAAAAAAAAGTAGCTCATTCTATTTACAAAATTATATTTTCCCTATAAAGAGAAATATCGTTGGTGGGGAAATCTGCCATTGAGGTTATACTCAAGATTTTCGAAAAATGTCCTCAAGTATCCATCGATCCAACCTAGGAGATGACGAAAAAGTCCGTCACGCAGGGGCTGCATAAACTAATCAGATTCCCCACGTGTGCCACATCTTTGCATTTATCTCAAAAAGTAAACGTTCAATCAGAATAATAATTGGTATTTATGCTTCAAATAATGAGCGTCATAATACAACAGCTTATTGTTAATATGACATGTAAGGGGGTGGATTACTGAAGGCCGAAAACTATATAATTCAAGTGCCTCGGTTAATAATTAAGATATTGATAAAATGGACATAACAACATTTATACATAAGACATTACATTTGCAATAAGATTGGTTCAATACTATTTTTTCGACCCGACGCATAATAACGGTGATATTAAGAATTATCAATATTCCTCCCCTCTAAACCCGTCTTATTTCTTGTCGGAATTCAGCCATTAACGAACTTGATCCTTCTTTTTACATGAAACGCTTATATATCGAGTTTGGTAACGATATGACAAAAATTGCGATGGCTATAGCGGTAACAGAAATATATATATATATATATATATATATATATATATATATATATATATATATATATATAAAATTGTAACCTCTGTCTGTACATTGATTTTTTTCGCGAAATTTCACGATAACTTTTCGTTTCACATGTCATAGACACCATATCTGCATTTTGTTTCTTTCGTGTATGTTTGTTTGTTTGTTTGTTTGTTTGTTACCTTTTCACGCATAAACGGCTGAACCGAATTTTATGAAACTTGGTATGTATATTACTACTAACCCAACTTAGACTTTAGGCTATATTAATATCCTCTGGGACGAACAGGAGTGGGGGTTATAAGGAAAGCCAGAAATTAAAAATAGCGATATATCGTTTCCTATTGGTTTTTCGGCAAATATGCGCAAAACAAAAGTTGTTTATTTTGTTATTTAGAGTAACTTTTGTTATATACACTTTTGTCGTATACCGAAGTTTAAATGCGTTATACGCTAAAAATTATAGCGGGAGTCAACAATATTATTTGCCAAAAAAGACTCAACCGAACTAAATAAAACTCGGTATGTGTATTAGCAGTGATACCTTTATTATAATAAGCCATACCAACATTTCTATGGACGGGCAGGAGTGGGGGTTATAAGGGAAGCCTGAAATTAAAAAATAGCGTTATTTTTGTTTCCTATTGGTTTTTCGGCAAATATGAACATAACAAAAGTTGTTTAATTTCTTATTTGGAGTAACTTTTGTTATACACACTTTTGTCGTATACCTAAGTATAAATGAGTTATACGTTAAAACTTTAGCGGGCACTAACGGCTGAACCGAACATAACAAAACTCGGTATGTCATTTAGCATTAATTCTTCCATGATTATAAGTTATATTAAAATTTTTAGGTTCGAACGGGAGGGGGGTTATAAGGGAGGCCTGAAATAAAAATTCACCATATTTACGTGTATAAGAGACGGGAAATATAAAAATATTGAAGACTGTGAAGAATTATTGAACAAATAATTCTATTATTAGCAAATCACCGGCAACGACGGGTATCAATCCTACACACTGGGACGGGTAAATGACAAAATATTGTGCAATGTAAAGCATGCTAAAAAAAACCATCACCATTCAGCCTCAAATGAATTCCCGGGCGAAGCCGGGTATATAAGCTAGTATATATATATATATATATATATATATATATATATATATATATATATAGAGAGAGAGAGAGAGAGAGAGAGAGAGAGAGAGAGAGAGAGAGAGACATATACAATTTTGAACGACCCTTATTTTCGTCATATACTAGGTAGGATCGATGGACGTTTGAAGAAATGTTTCCTCAAAACCTCAATAGCTGATTCCCCTTAAGGAAAATCTGCTAAAAATGAGGTCCGTCCAAAATTATATTTATAGTTGCTCAGGTTCCCGGCTTCGCTCGAGAAATCATAAATGCGTAGCTAGGGGAAACAGAATAATGATTTTAATTTCTTTTGAATTTACTATGCCCTTCCCGTCTCGAGTCTTTAGCTTACTATTTATCATAGTAACCACGGTGAACTTAGAGAATTCTTTAGTCTAAAAAAAAAAAAAAGGGCTCTCGATCAATCCCGGTCCAATGTTCGAAATACTGCTTACAATATACTCGTAAATCATAGCCATGAGTAGCAAGCACCCATGTACCATAGACCATAAAATTCATAATTAGGACAGCATTGTTTATTATAAACTACGTAGGAATACAAATTTATTTTCCCAAAAGTGGCCCCGAGCACAGCGATTCTATCTATTTATGTATTCATTACCATTATTAAAAATGCTCTAATGTATAACTGAAGATGAAACTCTGTATTCATAATTGTACTTACTTCTGCTTTGTTATGCGTAACATATTGGCGGATCGATATTAAGAATTAGCTGTCGTAAATGAGCACAACTCCCGAGCACTTTCAATCCCATTTAAATATTTTATTCCTGTTCAAATACTTTATGATGATTAAGGAAATATTCCCGGAGGAGAACATACCATCACTAAAAGAGAAAAGAATAAATGTATAAGTCTTTAACAAGTAAAGTTTAATGTGTACATATGCTCTACTGGTTTAAACAAGCCATTAATGTTTAATTCTAATTTAAAACAAACATCACCATTACTTTTCAATTATTATGCATAAACTACCTCTTCCCACCAAAAGCGGAACCACCGCTAATTATTTCGTTTAAATTATAGCAACTTCAGTTATTCTATATATTAAACCACAGGAATGCTTAAATATACATCTTAAAACATAACATCATTGTCCATAGTATAGCTATATTAAAAAAAAACTAATAAAATTGTTGACTCCGGCTATAGTTTTTAGCGTATATCTCGTTTATACTTCGTTATATGACAAAAATGTTTGTAAAAAAAAGGTTACTCTAAATAACAAAATAAACACTTTTTTTTTATGTTGATGATTGCTGAAAACCCAAAAGGAAGCGAAACATGAATGTTTTTTATATTTCAGGCTTCCCTTATCTCCCTCACTCCTGTTCGTTCCTAAAAATCTTAATATAGCTTATAATCAAAGAAGCATTAATACTAACCCACATTCGGAGTTTCGTTGAGTTCGGTTTAGTCTTTTATCTCCTTTATTGTTCACACCCGCTATAGTTTTTAGAGTATATGTTGTTTATATTTCGATACACCACAAAAGTGTATATAACAAAAAATACTTTTAATAATAAAATAAACAACTTTTGGAATATGCATCTTTGCAGAAAAACCAATAGAAAACGACATATCCCGATTTTTCATTTCAGGCATTCCCTATAACCCGCACTCCTGTTCGTTCCTAGCAATGTTTGTACATTTCATAATCATGGGGGTAGTAACGCTACTTAATTTTGTTTAGTTCGGTTCAGTCTTTTGTGCCTAATAAAATTGTAGACTCCCGCTATATTTTCTAGCGTTTCTCAAAAGGGTATGTAACAAAAGTTAATTCCAATAACAAAATAAACAACTTTTGTTATGTGCATGTTTGCCGAAAACCCAATAGGAAACGAAATATCGCAATTTTTCATTTCAGGACTCCCTAATAACCCCCACTCCTGTCCATCTCGGAGAATCTTAAAATAGCCTATAGTCTAAGTTCGGTTAGTAGTTATATACGCACCAAGGTTCATAAAATTAGGCTCAGTAGTTTAGAAGTAAAAAGGCAAAAACAAACAGACAGCCACAAATTGATGATATCGTGTATATGGCATGTGAAACGAAAAATATCGTGACATTTTGAGAATAAAAGCCAATGAACTAACAGACGTTACCTAAATCGGACCAGTGGGAGGAGGGGGGGGAGTTTAGAGGGAGGATTTCGAAAATTCTTAATATCTCCGTTGTAATGAGTCGGTTTAAAAAATTCTATAAAACAAATCTTATTGCAAATGTAATGTTCTATAAATATTTTTATTTGCATTTTTCCACTATCTTTGTTATTAACCGAGATATTTGTAATTTCTAGTTTTCGACGTTTTGTATACCTCACTTCTAAGCATGTGATATTAACAGTAAGCTGTTATATTACGAAGCAAATTTTTTGAAGCCTACATACCAAATATAGTTCTCATTGAATTTTTACGTTCTGAGATAAATGCAAATACGTGACGCGCGTGGGAAATCTGCATAGTTAACGCAGCCCCTGCGTGACGGAGTTTTTTTTTTTTAATATATGGGCCTTTTAGTTTAAAAGCTGAACACTAAATGAATAAATAAATTGGTTTCTGTCATTCAGTTCTCACGTGTACTGTAGCTGTAATGGATTGGTGTGGTATGGAATATTTCAAGGCGGAAGTCACTGAAAAATTCCATCTACTGCAGAGCTGATTCGAATTGGAGGTACTCCACTCTGCTTCCCCAGGGATTGTCCTCTTCCTATCCATATAAATAGTCGTTGTCTGCGAGCTACAACTGGGCACTCATGTGGTCGGTCGTCCAGACATCAAATAAAATTTTTATTTCCATCTAATAGTAGAGATCCTGACGCAATACTCATTAGAAAGTTAATTGTTTCCTATTCACACGCTTTACGCGGTCCGCTGTATTTAGGGAGAAATACCTATTGAAAAAATTTCGTCACGAAGAGGCTGCCTAAACTAAGCAGATTTCCCACGTATGCCACGTATATGCATTTATCTCTAAAAGTAAAAGTTCAATAAGATAATATTTGGTATATATGCTTCAAATAATGTGCTTCATAATATACAGCTTATTGTTAATATAACACGAGTAGGATGAGGTGGGGGTTTACAGAAGGCCGAAAACTAAAAAAATGCAAATATTTCCGTTAATAATCAAGATAGTGAAAAAATGTTCAAAACACCATTTATAGAACATTACATTTGTAATAAAATTGGTGCTATAGAATTTTTCGATCCGGCCCACAATAACGGAGATATTAAGAATTTTCGAAATTCTCCCCTTCTAAACGTCCCCCCTCCCCCTGGTCCGATTCCAACCGTTAACGAGCTTCATCATTCTTTCTGCACAAAACGACTTAATATCGAGTTTGGTAACAACAAAACAATATCTATGGACATTTGAAGAAAAATTTCGAAAATCGCGTCATGAGTACGACCTCAATAGTTTATTTCCCTTAAGGGAAATCTGCTAAAATATCAACAGTTCCAAGACAAGGGCCAATTTCGGAGGGAGGCAGATAAATACGAGTATGATTTCTTTCATGAGATTTATATTAAGGGGAGTCAGCTATTGAGGCTGTACTCGTGACACCGTCACGCAGGGGCTGCGTAAAATAAACAGGTTTCCAATGTACCGCTAAGACACACTATTGATCTCTCCTATCCGTATATACTATATTTCATTTTAGCAGATCTCCCTTAACGGAAATCAGCTATTCAAGTTGTACTCATGTCGCGATTTTTGAAAAAAAAAAAACATTCCCCGAAATGTCCATCGATCCTACTCAGATGGCAAAAATGAGACCCAATCAATTCATGTATACATATACTGTTAATGCTTTAAAGGTCGCAATTTTTGTTTGATTGTCACATAACTCGATATTTAATCGTTTTATTCAAAACGAAGGATTGTGTTTGTTAATGGCAGAAATCGGGCCAGAAAGTGAGGGGTGGTATAGAGGGAGAAATTCAAATTATCTCCGTTATTATGCACCGGATCAAAAAATTGTTTATAATCAATCTTATTGCAAATGTAATGTTCTATAAATGTTGTCATATAGATGTTTTCTCTATATTGAATATTAACCGAGATATCTCCATATTTTAGTATTCAGTAACCCCCGCCCCCTCTCTTACTCTTGTCATATTAACAATAAGCTGTTATATCATGAACCACTTAATTCTAAGTTTAAATGCCAAATATGGTTTTTCTTGAACTTCTACTTAATTAGATACATCATGCGATGATGTCATTGATCATACTCGATATTTAGCCGATTCAGTCAACACTAAAGATCAAATACCGGCTGAAATCGGACCTGAAATAGTAGTGGTTTAGAGATGAGTTTTCAAGTTAAGAACGTAAACTCTTAAATGCTGACGTTATAACACAACTTATTAACATGTACTTCACACAGTATAAGTTCAATAATAACAATATCTGGTATTTAAGATTTAAATAAAGAGTTTCATGAAACAACAGCTTATTGTTAATATAGCATGAATAGGTGTGAGGGTTCTCTGAAGGCTGAATACTAAAAATGCAAATATCTTGGTTAATATTCATAATAGAGAATACGTGTAAAGAAAAACTGATATAACAAATCATATTAGTAACACAATTTGTTAAATACAATTTTTCTATCTCAAATCCGTAACTCATAGTAACGGATATATTATGAACTTTCTGTTTTCTACCCCTTCTTATCTGCTAAAAGGTTCACTCAGTAGTTAATTCCCAGTTATCTCCTACTTCTACCGCATTTGTCATGCAGATTTGAAGTTTATCATATTTATCATGTTGTACATTGATCTATTTTAACTAATAAGCATAGAAGCATGTATGCTAAAAAAATGTTTTCGAAATCTTTCGTATGGCTTGAAGCTTAACGTGAACGAAAGTTGGACTCTCCAAAATGGATATAAGAGATTGGAAGCACTGGAAATATAGATCTGGCGTAGAATTCCTAGAAAAAGTTGGACTAAAAAATCCAAATAGGAATTTCTAAAGGAGGTAATTCAGAGCAAAAGTCATTTTAAGGACATGGAAAATAGGAGTGACAATTTTTGGTCAAATCATAAGGCACAGCGATACAAATATACTTGTAATTTTCATTACAAATATACTTGAAGGTAAGATTCTTGGGCATAGGGAAAGAAGGAGGTCTAGAAAATTCTAGTTTGAAGACATCAAAAATCTTATGGATTTCAGTGAGTATTGTAATATGAAAAGAGCACTTACTGAAAGAACAAAATGACAGCAATTACAAGTTGTAGCCCTTTAGATTATTGAAACTGGATCATAGTTGCCCTAGCTTTCGGTAATACACTAGTCATATGGACTATCTGATCGACGGGAAAACAACAAGTTGAGGATTGGCAGAGAAACGTAGGTCGAGAGTCCTTCTGATCAGAAGTTCGATAAACAGCTGAGATGGGAAGGGAGCATTATTAGATGGGGAATGTCAAAACTACCCCTCTTCTAGAGACACGTCATTGGGAGGGTGGGACTTCCCTTTCCACAACCATAGGCGGCCAATCTCATATGAGGGCCTATGCAATTGTATTGTCAGGGGCCTGTCAACGAGTCACTTCAACCAGCCAGCTCAACATCACATACACTTTAGCTATTTCGCCGAATGTGTTCTCCACTGAATGGAGTGAACATATTTATATTTGAATTGCACATTCGATTACACGTTTCAGGAAATGTCTCTTAAGGGAAATCAGCAATTGAGTTTCTACTCAAACTCTCTCCCTCCCTCTCTCGCCCTTCAAAAAGGCTTTTGAAACAGTAAATCACCAGTTGTTTTTAATGAAGATTGGTGCTATGGACATGGACGAGCAGTTAATTAGATGGATAAAATTCTTTTTAGAAAATCGGAGGCAAAAAGTTAAATTAAAAAACATTTCTTCTAACTGGGCCTTAAATAAATCAGGAGTGGCACAAGGATCTGTATTAGGGTCACTTCTGTTCTCAATCTACATTAATGACATAACATCCTTGTCCTATATAGTAAAATTCACTTATACACACGTTGGCATATGGCTTTCGGGTGTTCCGGAAAACGCAGAGGAAGTATTACAAAGAATAAACGCGGACTTAAAGACGAGCACAGATTGGTGAAGCTAATAATGCGTTAACTCTGAACACTAAAAAACAAAAAAAAACAAGTGGCTATTACTTGGCGCCCCAAAAATATTAAAATAATGTAAACAACCTGGACTTTCAATAAAAATAAATGACCAAATTATTGCAAGAAGTGAAAAAATGAGTATCCTTGGGGTAATATTCAATAGTAATCTCTAATGGCATGCAGCTTCGGTAGCTAATAAAATAAGAAGATCCTTTACATCCTCTTATAAAATATAAAAACTTTTTCCCTTTGAAATTAAGTTAAAACTTGTATCCAGCCTAATTTTGCCATTAATGTGGTATTGCGATTCGGTTTATATAGACAACACATCTACAGACGACATTAAAATTCAGAGAGCATATAATTCAGCGGTAAGGTATATATTCAATGCTAAGAGAGATGAGCACATTACTTCGTACATTAAAGCTCTTGGATGGCTCACTTCTAAGGTGTATCGGCGCTTAAATATATTGTGTCTTGCAAAGAAGATTCTGGATTTTGGAGTGCCCAGAAATATTTATGAGGGTTTCATTCATGTGCATAGTGAAATACTTGTAAGTAAAATGCAATTAGCAGTCTGCAGAACCAACATATATCGCCAGTCGTTCTCTGCTGTAACTGAAAGGGAGTTAAATGCTTTAACGTCCGAGATGGGGATATGACAAAACCATTATTATATTATTTTTTTGTTTCATTATGTTTATGTTGTGTATGCTTTAATTTAATTAACAACAATAATCATGCATATCAATTGCCTGTAAGAGAGGACCATTGTCTATGACAATAAAAGCATCTCTCTCCCCCTCTCTCACTCTCGCTCTCTCTCTCTATCTATATATATATATATATATATATATATATATATATATTATTTAATTTTGATTTATTTATTTATTGCTTACAAGGATTTTCCTTATAACTGACTAGAATTTACATTAAAATTTCTAGAGAAATCTAAACTAATAAGTCTCATTATATTTTATTATCTTACCTAATATTAAAACATTATATTTTCAACATAATAGTTTTATTAAATTTATCATTATATTGGTTCCTGTTCTTACTAATACATAGATATAACAGTACTAAATAAAAAGTAACAATCAAGAGGAGAAAAGAAATTTGACAATGTTAACTCAGATAAGATTTGCGAAGTTGCGAAACTATTTCTTAAATATTTAAAAATTTTAATATATACTTCAATAGTTGGACTACTTAGAATATTATGAAGTTGTGAATTATCCGCTGGCTGTTTATTGAATGGTAAATACTGTTCTCTGAAAGGGGAGTAAATATGTCAATGAAGCATTTATGTTAAAGGTCCTCATTCATAGTTAAATTACACAATGTGTAAATTTCTTTTATGTATTTATATGCAAACACATAATTTTGATGTCGGGCAGAATAGATGAACAGAAAGAAAAGGTTTCGAAAATCGCGTCGTCAGTGCAACCTCAATAGAGGATTACCCTCAAGGGAAATCTGCTAAACGTCTATAGGCCCTAGATTGAGGAGCGCACTAACTTGAATTAGCGAAAGCATCGACTAGGGAGTCTTACGTGTATTAAATTGGGTCAAGTTCTGACAACATAATCGTTCTTTCACGTATTTCCCACTGATAAAACTCCGAGCTGCCCGGAATACCAATTTGGGAGCATGCGGTTACTCAACATTTAAGAGACAACCCTTTAATTTCTTATGGGCTGTAGAAACACGCTTCAGCTGAAGGAATTTCCGCCGGACAATCCGACCCGCAACTCTGTTCTTGGAAAGGAGAAAAGTTGATTTCACAACTATCACCCGCTCTTACATTTACAAAACTGGAATCGAATGACTCTTTCTTTACCTAAGACTTCTGAATTAGGCAACAGACAGATACATTTTTTTTTTACAGAAACATCTGCCAGGAAGTTACAAATATTGAATTTCCTAAAATGACTCAGATTCCACATTTACGTGAACTACGTTTTAGCAGATTTTACAGCACACTCAACACTGAAGGGATTTTCCTTAAGGTAAATCAGCTATTGAGGTTTTCGAAAAATGTCTACAAAAGTTCATCGATCCTGCCCTGTATATGACGAAAATGGAGTTCGTTCAAAATTTAATTTATTTTTGATTTAGTGTTGTTATATATGCTTTTTTCATATACAGTTAAAAACAGGGACGAACTTTCATTGGAATTTATGCTAAATATTAACAATATTGAAAAGCTAAATAACATACATTGATTTATTAAGAGTATATTATTTGTCAGTTTATTAACTATTAATTGCTGTTTTGTTTTCATTGATTTTCCGGAACTATTATACACTCAACCGCAAAAAAAACCGGACACTTCATTTTTGTCGTATTAAAAGCTAATTTTCAGCAATTTTCTTTATGTGGGTATTCTAGTTATTACAGAGAATTTAGAGTCTAAGTCCATTGAACTAATCCCTCAGGATTAGTAAACAATTAGATAAAACTCAGATTAGATTTATTTGTCGTGAAGTTGATCTATTCTAAACTGTAAGTAGTTTTTCGCACATTTAAACATCTTTAATTATTAACCAAGCATTTTCTTTAATTAATGTTTTATTTTTATTTCCGTCAAGAATAATGGGTCTTTCAAACTTAGATGGAAGGCCGGAGCTTACGTTACATTGCCGAAACGCTTGGGGTAGCGAAGTCTACCATTCACTGTAATAAAAATGAAGAATAATTTTTTTTTTTAAATGTGTTAATTTATCTTTTTATTTTTTTTATTTTGTATTTTTGTGTAAATAATCAATAAAAATTATTCACTTTTGGCAGATTTTGTTTAAATAACCTATAGATTAACCAATTATTTTCATTAAAAAGATTAATATACATATATATTAAGTATTTAACAAAATTATAAGACTAAATCTAAGTGTCCGGTTTTTTTTTTGTGGTTGAGTGTATATTGCTTATGTATTGATATATATTACTTATATTATAAGAGTATTCGAAATTGTCGAATTGTAAATTATTTAAGTAGAATACCTAACAATTCTTACATAAAATGGCCAGATCCCTGGCAGCGCCCATGTATTTATGCCAAAATAAATGAATATATACTTTTTCGCTAGCTTCATTATTAGCCGAGATATTTTTTTTTACCCTTCAGTAAACCGTAACTCCTGCCCAAGTCATATTAACAAGTGGTTTTACCATGAACTTCATTATTCAAAGCGAATATTGTCTTAATTGAAGTTTTACTGTGTGAGATACATGCAAATATTTTTTGATTAGAGAATAGATTGTGAGATGACCTAATCAGTCTGTCAGCAGTCAATAGATTGAAAATGTTCTTAGTATAAACAGCACCTGCATAATGGAAATTGTACTGTTTTTTTGTTGTTTTTTTTCAATCAGCTATTGAGGTTGTACTCATGACCTGGCGATTTACATGGAACCTACCCAGGAGATAAAAAAATGAGTTCTGTTCAAAATTTATATACATGTAGCTAAGATACCCGTCGCTCGAGAAATCATTAGAGGCTGAATGTTAACGGTATTTTTTTTTTTTTTTTTTTTGGCAAGGCTTTACATATGCTGCATGATACTTATAAATTTCCCCGTCTCCATGTTAGGACATATATCTGAATATTTGGAAACAAAAGATAATTTATAGAATATTTTAGTCCTGAAGAATAAAAAAAAATCCTTATCAACCCATCTGCACTGTTGAAAATGTCGTGGACGATATTAATCATAATCGTGGATAGCATTCATTCATCATTATTAAGAACCTTTACTGAGGTAGCTTTGCTAGGGAAATATTTAGGCTGAATGTTATTCATAGCAAGGCTGTCTGTATATGTCCTTTATTAACTTTTATAGCGTTCTGAGCAGTCGATGAACTATTGCTGAGTTTGTCAGAGTAAACGTTAAGTGGTTACTACTAAATTCCAATAAGTTGTTCAGAACATTATTGGTCATAGATATCATAATAGTGGATGGCATTTTTTTATTATAAACTATGTAATATTCACAATTTCTATACCCAAAAGCAGCCCCAAACTCATCAAATGTATCTATTTTATGTATTTAATGATCATTCTTAAAAATATTTGATTGTATGCCCGACGAAGAAACTTAGTATTCATTATTTTTCATAGTACGCTCTGTTGTATGCTTTTGGCGGGAAAGCCCACAACAAACGTTGGTGCTCAATAAATCTTTGACTCCCCCTTTAGTTTTTAGCTTATATCTCGTTTTCATTTGTAAAGTGTAAATAACAAATGTTAACCTAAATAGAAAACTAAACAAAATTGGTTATGTGTACGTTTGCCGAAAACCAAGAGAAAATGAAATATCGCGATATTTCATTTCAGCCCTTCTTTATAACTCCCACCCCTATTCTTTTCTAAAAATTCTGAGATTGCTTATAATCAAATGAAGACAAATATGTAGTGTGATGTCATAAATTAAAAGTCTCCAGTCTTGACTCGAAAATGATTTTTTGATGTGTACACAATATTTAATTAACCGTTTAATACTACTCTAATTTCCATATTCGTTTTTTTATTTATTTCCTCTATATAGTAACCCTATGTGGAGGGATTTTATTTTCTGCACATCCCATGCATATTTGCGTTATATGTGCATTTTATCAAAATTTTAACATTTTTTATATAATAATATATATACATATTGAATGTAAATAAGATTATAAAATTAAACTTGATAAAATAAACAAAAAATATTAAATAGTACAATTAAATAACCAATAAAAATTACATAATATTCATTTTATATTATTTTTTCCTCTCTCAGCTTAAGGATATTAAAGGATATTTCTTTTAATAAATGTATGTGTTTTGAAAATAAAATATCAGGACTGATAGGCCATCCGGGAATAAAAGTCTTTAACTGTCTTCGTATGTTTTGAGTCAGTCTACATTCATAAATAAGGTGGGTGAATGTCTGTTCAGTGTAACTGTCGCATTTACAAGTATTTGAAACAGTAAGTTTGAATCTGTATAAGTAAGAGTTTGTATTACCGTGTCCTGTTAGTATTTGTGTGAGATAAAATGTATGTTGGGATAGTGGGATATTGGTTTTTAAAACTGGTATATATAATTTTAGATGTGATCCTTTATCTGTATGATTCCATCTCTGTTGCCACAAATTCATACTTTTAGTAGATTTCCCTTAGGGGAAATCAGCTATTGAGGTTGTACTCATGACGGAATTTTCGAAATTTTTCTTCAAATGTCCATCGATCCTACCTAGTAGATGACGAAAATGAGGTCCATTCAAAACTGTATATATATATATATCTATATTATATATATATATATATATATATATATATATATATATATATATATATATATATAGATCTATCTATCTATATATTTGTCTGTTACCGCTCTAGCGGTCGCAATTTTTGTTTAATCGTTACCAAACTCGATATTTAGTCGTTTTATGCAAAAAGACAGATCAAGTTCGTTAACGGCTGAAATCGGACCAGTGGGAGGGGGGGTTTAGAGGGGAGGATTTTCGAAAATTCGAAATATCTTCGTTACCATACGTCGGATCGAAAAATTGTACAGAATCAATCGTATTGCTATAAATATTGTTATATACATTTATTCTATATCTTGAATATTAACCGAGATATTTGCATTTTTATTAAGTGTAACGGACGAGTGAGTTTCCCGCCAAAACGTAGTTTGGCCGTAACTGTTGGACTCTCCTGTATGGAGATTTCTCTATTGTATAACTTCACGTGGGAAATCTGCTTAGTTTACGCAGCCCCTGCGTGACGGACTTTTTTCTCTTAGTAAAGATTTTAACACAGTCGGAGTAATTTTATTGTAAATTACCTCTTCACTACTTTTAGAGGCACTTTTGGCGTGGATATCGACTATTTCATTGCCCATAATTCCATATTCGTTAATGGATGAAATCGAACCAGGAATATGGGGGGAGGAGGTTCGAAATTTCAATATATCTTTTTTATTGTGAGTCGGATGGTCAAATGTTATAGAATAGATCTTGTTAAAATATTAATGTTTTACAATTGTTGTTAAATACATTTATTCGTAACTCAAGTATTAAGAGAGATATTCCTATGTAATTGTTGTTTCAGCTTTCTATAAGCCACTAATTCTACTCATCGGGTTATTACTTAGATATAGATGACATATGGTGAGATGAGGTTAGCACTGCGTCATACCAGCGCGACTTTAGCAGGCTTCATGTTTGAGCGGTTTGAAAATTGACGGTGCTTCAGAGCACCAGAGCATGTGTCTTTTAGTTTTCTCTCGCTAGACCACAGCTAATTGATTTAAGTCAAGGAATAATTAAAATGCATCAAGAGCTCTCTCCTGGAGGAGCACTACTTTTTATTTAAATTGCATTTTTCATTCCTCAGAATTACATCTCCCAATCTTTGCAGAAGATGAAATTGATCATTGAAACAAATTGAAGGAAAGACTCAATTTCCATTTGGAAGAGAGTTCCTTGACAATGGAACAAATTAGATCCTTTGCTATGCATAGGTTGTCGGCTTATACTGTTCATCGATTGAGCTGGCTCGTGACGATGAATTAAGGGGCGAGAAAACCTAGTTTATTTCTGGCGGTAATATTATTATTATTATTTATTTGAGATGCCGCTACAATGGCGATTCATCTATTAAAATGTTTGAATATAATTTTACAAAATTAAATAAATATTAACATTTTTTTCAAAGCTAAATGTTACATATAAGTACAAAATAAATAGGACCACGCCGCTACAATGGCGATTCATATTTTAACATGTTAGAATATAGTTTTACAAGATTAAATAGATATTAAAATTTTTACACAGCTAACTTTTACAAATGTGCAAAATAAATAGAATGGACAAAACTAAATATAAATTGTTAGTATATTTACAATAGGAGGAAAAAATATAAAATAAAAATAAAACAACAAAGAAAAAAAAAGATAAATAAAAATAAAAGAAAAACTATAAATAGTTAAACTGGAAGGGAGCAAAACTTATATTCCACAGTGCTTGCTATATATAACTTTCATAATTGTGGATAATAGGTTTTATATTCCATCAAATAATCCATGATTTCTTAAATACTTAAAAACATCTTCTATAAATTGGCTACTGTCAGCCAGTAGTTCGCATACATTCTGGCGGTAATAGAAGTCTACTGTTAACAGAGGACGGAATTCTGTTTGCCGCTTAAATGCACAGCAATAACACTGGATGATTTTATACATCTCATTGAATCTGTTCATCCCTCGGTAAAAAGTAGATGAAATACTCGACACAATCAAGTGACAGAGGAACAAAAAAAAAATTCTTACTTTAGTTTTGAATTAATTCAATACCTCTTTCAGTATCACTTTTGTAGTTGTGTGATTTAGCAGATTTCCTTTAAGGGAAATAAGCTATTGAGGTCATGACGCTATTTTCGAAAAATGTCTTCAAACGTCTATTATTAAAATTATAACAATGAATTGAACTATATATATATATATATATATATATATATATATATATATATATATATATATACTAGCTCAGATACCCGGTTTCGCTCGGGAATTCATTTGAGGCTGAATGGTGATGGTATATTTTTGGCAAGGCTTTACTATGCACAAATTTTGACATTTACCCATTCCAGTGTTTAGTGTTAACACCCGTCGTTTCTGTGGATTTGTTAATAATAAAATTAATTTTTTATGTAAGACTTCACTGGCCTGCATATTGTCATATTTCCCGTTTCCTGTGCCATATTCATAGATTTGAATTATTAAGGAGAAACTGTTGACATACATTTGAATTAATTTTTTCAGGTGAGGTACCTGGTAGTTCATATTGAAAAGAAATGTTGAGACAATTTCTCTAAATAACAAAATAAACAACTTTTGTTATGTGCATATTTGCCGAAAAACCAATAGGAAACGAAATATCGCTATTTTTAATTTCAGGCCTCCATTATAACCCCCATTCCTGTTCGTCTCAGAGGATATTAATATAGCCTAAAGTCTAAGTTGGGTAAGTAGTAATATACATACCAAGTTTCATAAAATTCGGTTCAGCCGTTTATGCGTGAAAAGGTAACAAACAAACAGACACCAAAGAAACAAAAAAAGTCCGTCACGCAGGGGCTGCGTAAACTAAGCAGATTTCCCACGTGAAGTTTCACAGTCGAGAAATCTGCCCAATAACAACTGTAGTGTGAGGGACCTCTAAACCTATTCACGAGGAACGAATAGTTTACGGAAACGGCCGCCAGTACTCTCCGCGGAATGTCCCGAACATAGCCGACTCCTGCCGACGACGTACAGAATACAAATGCAAATATCTCGGTTAATATTCAAGATAGAGAATAAGTTTATATAACAATATTTATAGAAAATTTAATTTGCAATAAGATTGGTTTTATACAATTTTTCGATCCGACGTATAGTAACGGAGATATTTCGAATTTTCGAAAATCCTCCCCTCTCACCCCCCCCCTCCCTCTGGTCCGATTTCAGCCGTTAACGAACTTGATCTTTTTTTTAAAATAATACGACTAAATATCGAGTTTGGTAAGGATTAAACAAAAATTGCGACCGCTAGAGCGTTAACAGACAAATATATATATATATATATATATATATATATATATATATATATATATATATATATATGTGAGGTCCTCATTTTCGACATCTCCTGGGTAGGATCGATGGGCATTTGAGGAAAATTTTCGAAAATCATCATGAGTACGATCGCAATAGTTGATTTTCCATTCGGGAAATCTGCTAAAAATAAATTAAGGTCAGTTCATTTAAAGAACATTTGGTTCGAATACTGATTATTGGTAACTCAATTGTAAAGAATTTACAAAAGCGATCAGGACATATGTTATCAGCCAGTGGTATATAATGTTCTTGTGTGAATTAATTAACCATTTTAGTATATTTTCCCCTGATCGCTCTAGCTATCTCAAGTTTTGTTTGATCATTATCAAACTCAATATTTGAACGTATAGAAAACTAAAGATCAAGTTCGTTAGCTGTAATCGGACCAGTAGTAGGAAGAGGGGTTTCGAGGGAGAAAATTCTAAAAATCTCCATTATTATGTGTCGGATCGAAATATTGTATAGGACCTATCTTATAGGAGAGACTTAGTTGTCTATTCTTATATCAACTTTTTAGCAGATTTCCCTTAAGGGAAATCAGCTATTGAGGGCGTACTCATGATGCGAGTTTCGAAAAATTTCTTCAAACGTCCATCGATCCTACCCAGGAGATGACGAAAATGAGGTCCGTTCAAAATTTCATATATATACATATATATATATATATATATATATATATATATATATATATATATATATTTATATATATATATATATATATATATATATATATATATATATATATATTTATTTTTGTCTGTTAACGCTCTAGCAGTCGCAATTTTTGTTTGATTGTTACCAAACTCGGAATTTAATCGTTTTATGTAAAAAGGAAGATCAAGTTCGTTAACGGTTAAAATCGGACCAGTGGGAGGGGGGGGGTTTAGAGGGGGGATTTTCGAAAATTAGAAATATCTCCGTTATTATGCGTCGGATCGAAATTTTGTATAGAATAAATCTTATTGCAAATTAAATTTACTATAAATATTGTTCTATACATTTATTCTGTATCATGAATATTAACCGAGATATTTGCATTTGTATTCTGCGTGTGGTCATCAGTAGGCTATGTTCGGACTTTCCGCCGAGAGCTCTGGCGGCCGTTTCCATAACTATTCGTCCCTCGTGAATAGGTTTAGATGTTAGATTAACTGTTTTTTGGTGCTATAAAACTACTGGGTTATTACGCCCTAAATAATGTTTTAGGTTTAGAGGTTTCTTACTACTACTGTTGTTATTAGGCAGATTTCTCTATTGTAAAACTTCACGTGGGAAATCTGCTTAGTTTACGCAGCCCCTGCGTGACGGACTTTTCTCTATTTCGAATATTGAATGATATTGAAACATGTGAGATGTGTACATTTTTGGAATTTTCAGCCTTCAGTAAGCCCCATCGATCTACCATTCTTGCACGTGGGAAATCTGGTTAGCTCAGCTACGAAACATGTAAAACGATGTGAATAAAGTTTGTGGGGAAATAAATGTGTTTTTATTGGTGAGCCTTGCCATTAAACTATGATATAATTATTTATTATTCTCCTAACATACTTCCTTTAGCTCTAGAAGATGAAATCTGATTTTTGATCCGCCATAGTATTGACTTCTTGGAATATTTTCCTTTGTTCTTATTAGCAAACATATGACAAATAAACGTATTCTACCTTTGTCTTACTCATGTATTTAATACATATTACTATTAATTGTGAATACAAATTTATTAGTAGGAGATTAGTGTGATGGTCAATGGCATTAAAGAGCAAACCGGCTGTTGGCGTGCTGGAGTTGGAGGTAGTGAACTAATTCTTAACATCCTTGACAGATGGCACTTCATTAACTATAATTATAGTTAGCATAAGATCATTCCTTCTAACGACTCTTTGGACACTTCTCACGTTTTTTTTTTTCAGGTTGGTATATAATTTATACAATTGAGAAAACCAAGCAGTAAAAAACACAGTTTTACTTGTTCTATGGTGAACAGGAAATATCAAAGATAACTCCTTGAATTTATTCAGGGTAAAAATCCATCTTCTGTCTTTGGCATATTTCCTTATTCATTTCGATGGGCTTTAATCTCACATAGTAAACCTAGAGTGGCGAGTTCGATTCCCGCCTGGGCAAATAGGAAGTTTAGTGAAGAAATCATTAAATAAAATCCTTAGTCGCACCCTGGCTAGAAAATGATGGTAACCTGTAGATAACCCGCCCAAATTAGCCAAAGCAGAAAAAAAAACGGACGTTAATAAATAAATAATAATTTTCAATTAGTTGTATTTAGAATTGACTGTAGACAAACGCTTCACTCATATTGAAGAATTGAGTACGGAAATAAAATCGCTTTGCTACTTATTAAAAGGTGTTAAAAAATATCTTCCACTCTATTACTAATATACTATGGTTATTTTCATAGTCGGTTAATTTATGGCGTTATGCTTTGAGGGAACTCAAAATCATATTCTAATATTTAAATTGCGGAAGAGAGCAACAAGGTTTATATACAACAAAAAGGCGAGAAACTCTTGTCGTCCACTGTTTTCTTTGGAGTCAAAAATAATGACTTTTCCCTCAAAATATATATGTACCAAGCAATATTGTTTGTGAAACAAACTATGAACTTGTTTTAAATAGAAAGTATAAAACATTACCATAAAACAAGATACAAGAATATGCTTCTCCCTCTCTAATCCCCCCTCCCCTAGTGCGATTTCAGCAGTTAACGTTGTTGATCTTTCGTTTTACATGAAACGACTAAATATCGAGTTTGGTAACGATTAAACAATAATTGCGACTGCTAGAACGGTAACAGACAAATACACACACACACACACACACACACACACACACACACACACACACACACACACACACAGTTTTGAATGGACTTCATTTTCGTCATCTCCTAGGTCTGATGGACATTAGAAGAAAAATTTCGAATATCGCGTCATGAGTATGACCTCAATAGCTAATTTCCCTTGAGGAAAATCTGCTAAAACTGTTTATAGAAAACAAAACTTTACGACGTGTCCTATTACGTTATGTTAATATTTAATGGAAATAACACACACATTTCATTTCATTATGACACTTTCGGGAACCCCACAAATTTATTCTCTGAATAATAATTAAAACAGACGATTTTACTTTCTGCAATATGTTCTGAAAGTAAATAAGATCACTAACCCGAGTTTACGACCAGTTAACAGCTCTTCGCTATTGTTACTTTAGATATTTTCCGAGCGATGCATGTAACTAACTTAGATGAAGGATTCCACTTGAGTCAACTCCTTTTCAAGCAAATTATAGCTTGTTCTACAATGGATATTACAACTAAATGAAGGTTGTAAAAGGCAGGCAAAGGCAAACCACCCCACCAAGCCATTTCTTCACTAATTCCCGTGAAATAGTTTTCACTGCGTCTTCAATTATCTTCTAAGGCGCAGTCTGTATGATAAAACCGTATCCAATTTCCCTATTACTACATAGTCGGGTATATTGGAATAGCAAAGCTTTAATTCCTTTTATTTAAATAACTATAAAGTAAGACCGACCGCACTCGCATTTCCTATTTCGTCATGCTAAATGCTAATAATTGTCAGGCTTCACCCATCAATTATGGGATCACTTCAGTTCAATTAACGATCAAATTGTGGAACTAAAATCAAGTCAAGATTTGTTGGTGAAGCACTCTGAATTTCACTTGAAAGGCACTGGGAGGTTTATGTGCCAGAAAACTACTTGCTACAAGTCTGTCACGCAGGAGCTGCGTTAACTAAGCAGATTTCCCACTTGCGTCAGGTATTCGCATTTATCTCATGACGAAAAAGTTTAATGAGTACAATATTTGTTATTTATGCTTCAAATAATGTGCTTCATATTATAACAGCTTATTGTTGATAAGGTTTAATTCTGACACAAAGTAATACGAAATATAATACAAAATTACATTTTGTACTATCTTGTGTGTACATTCGTATGTGTGTGTGTCGTGTGTGTGTGTGTGTGTGTGTGTGTGTGTGTGTGTGTGTGTGTGTGTGTGTGTGTGTGTGCAGGTGTGAAATTCTGAATGTTTGTATAAGATTTTACATACTTTTAAATAAATCCTCGTTTATAAATTATTACTAATTGTATTTTTATTAACTTTTATAAAATATTTTGTTTTTCTAATCTAACATTGTTTTTTTTTTATCAGTTATTCATGTTCTGTTTCTGTTTCCATAACTTTGTGTTCAATAATTTTCTTAGTTTTAATAGTTTTTATTTCCTATTTTATTTTCCGCTGATGTTATCGCCCAGCAGCAGCTATGAATTTTTATTAACTACGAGTATATTCACTAATTTGGAGTAATTTTTACCATTTGGTTTACATGATAAAGAGTATAAATCGCTATAATTGCGAGACACCAAACAAACAAATAAATAAATATTGTTGATATGGCATGAGTAGGAGTGGAAATTTACTAAAGCCAAAAAACTAATACACGCAAATGTTAATATTAAAGATAATGAAAACATGTTCATAACGACATTTACAAAACAGTACATTTTCAATAAGATTGGTTCTATACAATTTCTCGGTTCGACGCATAATAACGGAGATATTTCGAATTTGCGAAATTCCTCCACTCTAAACACCCTCCCCCAAGTCCCATTTCAGTCGTTAACGAACTAGATCTTTTTACATAAAACACTTATATATCGAAATTCGTAACAATTAAACAAAAATTGCGAATGTTAGAGCGTTAACAGACAAATAAATAAATAAATAAATATATATATATATATATATATATATATATATATATATATATATATATATATATATATATATATATATATATATATATATATGCACACACAATTTTGAACGGACCTCATTTTCGTCATCTACTTGGTAGGAACGATGGACGTTTGAAGAAAGTTTTCGAAAATCGCGTCATGAGTACAACCTCAATAGCTGATTTCCCGTAAGGGAAATCTGATATTTATCTAAAACGTGCTGTGTGCTTAGCTAACCTTCACCAAAGCTATTCTGTACTTTCAACTCAGAAGATCGAAGTATAGGAAATTTCTCGAAGACCCGCTACGGCTTGTGTTCATCGAATGGCGATTCGACTGAAGAAATTGTCGACTAAATCGGGAGGTTAGCTTTAGTACCCTTGCGTATTAAATCGACTGGCTGAATGCTCCACAGTGGGAAGATACTCCAGTTACTGAGTAATCAGCAAAAGTTTTAGTTGAATCTGCTGAAGTGTTCTCACAATGAAATGATAACGGTCTTAGTTGATAACAATTTATTAATGGCTATGATAGTACCCCATTAATACTAGGAGCAAATTATACCGTAAAGAAATATCTCAAATATTCAACTCATTCAAATATAAATATTCAACTGAAGCCATTTATCTCATTAATACCATTTTGATCAATTAAATATATGGTGTTGCCAAATATGTATTGACTGTTACTTAAGGATTCAATGCTCTGGTCAAGATTGTTCCTTTTATGTGTCTGTTCACCAACAAAACAAAAACACAGGAATCTATTCCGCTCTCTCATTTACACGGAAGTCAATTGTTGAGTAAAGGGTACGTAATTTAGCCGACAATCGCGGCTTCTCTAAAGGAACACCATTACGAGTAATTTAATAAAAGTGAAATGGCACTTCGTTGTTTAATCTTGGCTTATTTTTACTATCTTGTACGAAGTAAAGGAAATATTTTAATCCCAAAAATTGTCTGTCCTCAGATTTCAACGGAATTATCTTTTTAACACTCGCTGAACCCATTTTGACTATATCCCAGGGTAACGTTTGTACGCATGTACGTATCCCTTACGTAAAATAGCAGTTAGTCTTAGAAAATTGAAATTTCATATTTGGGATTTTTGTAACATTGAGTTTTACATGTCTACATTTGATTGAAATGGAACAAGGGACAGGGGGGGGGGTGATAAGGGCGAATATAAAGAAAATTACATTTCTCTGTCCCTATTACAGATACGAATTGTTTAATCAGGCCCTTTTCCCTTGAGTTGAAAAACTTGCTATTGAAGTTGAAATTTTCGAAAAAATTTCCTCAAATGTCCGTCCATCCTACCTAGGAGATAAACGCTCTAGTGGTCGCAATTTTCGTTTGATCGCTACCAAACTTGATATTTAACCGTTTTATGTAAAAAGAAAGATCAAATTCTTTTATGGCTGAAATCGGAAAGAGAGAGAGGGGGGCTAGAGGGGAGGAATTTCGAAAATTCTAAATATCTTCGTTTTTATGCGTCGGACCGAAAAATTCTATAGAATCAATCTTATTGAAATGTAATGTTCTAAAAATGTTTTGTGTACATTTTTTCAGTATCTTTATTATTAACCAAGATATTTGCACTTTTTAGTTTTCGGTCTTTTGTAAACCCCACTTCTACGCATGTGATATTGACAATAAGCTGGTATATTATGAATCACTTTATTTGATGCCTAAATACCAAATATTGTCCCCATTGAACTTTTACGTTTAGAGATAAATGCAAATACGTGACGCATGTGGGAGATCTGCTTAGTTCACGCAGCCCCTGCGTGACGGACTTTTATTTAGTTCAGTACTTTTCAATTGCTCAACAACGTACGGAGTTTTTATAATAAATTAAATAATCGATTAACAATCCCGGTTTAATAAGTGCATAATATTCCTGCACAGGGGCCACGCACATTCCTTTAAAACATGCGAATACCGTGCATAAGAGTAATAAAAGTCATATTTATACTTGAGGATTTCTGGAGCTCTTACCTAACAGATCTTATTATGATATTTCACACGAAAGCATGCTAAGCCCCCTACATCTACATCAATTCAGAAACACACGAAGTTAGATTCATCTGTATTAAGAGCGTGTAGGGGTTCCCCAAGAGACGGCAATTATTATTAAGAAATAAATAATAGTGTTTCAGTACACTTTCTGTGTAATAAAGTAAAAGTCCGTCACGCAGGGGCTGCGTAAACTAAGCAGATTTCCCACGTGAAGTTATACAATAGAGAAATCTCCATACGAGAGCAGAACAGTTATGGCCGAACTAGCTTTTGGCGGGAAAATCGCACGCCCGTTATCGGCCCACATTTAATAAAAATGCAAATATCTCAGTTAATATTTAAGATAGAGATAAAATGTATAGGACAATATTTATAGTCAATTTAATTTGCATGGAATTGGATTCTATACAATGTTTTGATCCGACGTATGGTAACGGAGACATTTCGAATTTTCGAAACCCCCCCTCCCACTGATCCGATTTCAGCCATTAACGAATTTGATCTGTCTTTTTGCATAAAACGTTCAAATATCATGTTTGGTAACGATCAAACAAAAATTGCGACCGCTAGAGATCTAACACACACACACACACACACACACACACACACACACACACACACACACACACACACATATATATATATATATATATATATATATATATATATATATATATAATTTTGAACGGACCTCATTTTCGTCATCTCCTGGGTAGGATCGATGGACATTTGAAGAAATTTTTCGAAAATCGCATCATTAGTACGACCTCAATTTTTGTACAATTAGTACGGCTAAAATTTTTGTGTGTACTGTAATCAGTTCCCATCTCCCCACTTCCAATTGTAAGACCACAAAATTAATTCTCTTCACTGCATACGAATCTTATCAAATATAGTGAGTGAATCTCCGACTCAAGTTGTGGTCTTTACGATTTAGCCTACCCAAACACACTCTAGGAATAAGTCCGTGACGCAGGGGCTGCATAAACTAAGTAGATTTCCCACTTAAAGTTTTGAAATAAATAAATCTACATACTGGCAACACTTAACAGTACCGTGAATAAATACATACTGTAATGTAACTAATTTCAGTGAATTTTAATAAACTCCCAACGGAAAGCGACTGAATTGTAATAAAACAGCCGTTAACGGCCAATAGCTCAGACCTGAACAGAGAGATAGAACTATTCTTCGCCGGAAAGAAAAACAATTTCTGAAATACATCTAAAATTATTGAAAACTATATACCATATCTAGTACTATAATTTATAATAAATCAGGATAATTTTTATCTCAATCACCCAAATTTTAGAAATCCGAGAACAAAAGAAGGGAGGAGGGGGGATCAACAAACGTATTTGCATATAACTCATTAAGGAAAAGTTTAATGAACACAATATTTGGTATTTAACCTTGAAATGAAGTGGTACATGATATAAGAGCTTAGTACTAACATGACAAGAGTAGGAGTTTTGCTGTAGGCTGAAAACTGAAAAATGCAAATATCTCGGTTAATAATCAAGATAGAGAATAAATGTATTTAATAATATTTATAGTACATTTAATTTTCAATAAGATAAGTTTTATACAATATTTCGATCTGACGTATAGTAACAGAGATATTTCGAATTTTCCAAAATCCCCCTCCAATTTCCGCCACTAACGATCTCTTTTTTTAATTTTACATTAAACGATTAAGTATCAAGTTTGGTAACGATCAAACAAAAAGTGCGGCCACTAGAGCGTTAAGTGACAAATGCATGCACACACACACACACACACACACACACAATTTTGAAAGGACTACATTTTAGACGATGGAGGTTTGAGGAAATTTTTCGAAAATCGCCTCATGAACAATAGCTGATACCCCTTAAGCAGCCCCTGCGCACGGACGTTTTGATATGGAGGGCGCAATGCAAGTTTATTTTTATTTGTTACGGGCTTCGCAGCTGTGGCGATGTTGCTCAGGAAAAAAAGTACATAAAATTGAAAAAAAAAATAATTTAAACGAAAACAAAACAAAAAATCAGAAATTGAACACAAAAACGGAAGTGAAATACAAACCAGGAAAAAAAGAAATAAAACACAGAAACAGAAATAGAAAACATAAATGGGACAGAAAACAGAACTGAAACGAAAAACTGAAATGGAACACAAAAACAAAATGGAAAACAGAAAACACAACAAAGGAACAAATGAAAGTTAATTATTATTATTTGTTAACGTCCAATTTTTGCAACTAAGGCTAATCAGGACGGGTTATCTTCAGGTTACCACACTTTTCTAGCCTAGCCAGGGTGGGACTTAGGATGTTATTTAATGAATTTCGTCACTAAATAATTTATAATATAAATTAAAGATAAAGTTCAAATATAAATGAAAGATAAAATCCATAACTAACTACAAAAACTGAAACGTGAGAATTGAAAAACGAAACATAAGAGTCACGTTGGATAATAGGGAAATCAAATAAAAAATATTAAACAAAATATAATAAAAATAAATAAATTGATAGATAAAATGGAATATGTATCTAAGATGTGTTATCAATGAATTTAAAATAATTGAGAATTTGAAAAAATATAGGTGGCTTTTTACAAAAAAATCGATATCTCCCTTATACACAATGCAAGTTTGCAAGAAACTTGAAATTTATTGGGTTGTAACATATGAAATGACCGTTTGTAGAATCAGGAAAAAAAATGAAAAATTGAGATCGAATCTGAAATATTATTCATTCTAAGTATTTACCATCATTTTCAATACACTTCTGCCAACGACTTACCAAGTTTTCTATCCCACTTTTGAAAAAGTTTGTGTCACGTGTTGAAAGAAATTCAGAAAATGCATTTTTAATGTCTAAATCATCTGTAAAAAATTTTCCTCGCAAATAGTTGTCCAAACTCCGAAAAAAGTGGTAGTCTGTAGGAGATAGATCAGGGGAATATGGGGGGTGTGGTAGGACTTCATAGCCCAACTCCTTTAATTTGTTCACTGTCTGTATTGAAACATGTGGTCGGGCGTTGTCATGAAGCAGAATCGGTCCTTTCCTGTTTACCAATGCCGGCTGTTGCTTGATCAAATTTTGATGCATTTGCTTAATTTCTTGGCAGTATAATGTGGAATCAATTGTTTTGCCCTTTGTCATATGACTTGTGCCTAGCTCTGACGCAAGTTCTCTGACTGTTTTATGAGGGTCTTCTTCAACAGCTTTTTTAAGATCTTCGTCCTCCACTGATGAGTGAGGTCGTCCACGGGGCTGATTTTCTAAAGTCGTATCTCCTGAAGAAAATTTTGAAAACCAACGACGAATAGTTCTTTCATTAGCACTTCCTTCGCCAAACGCACGATTAATATTCCTTGCTGACTGGGCCGCGGAATGGCCAAGTATATACTCGTAAAAGAAAATTATCCGGAAATCGCGTGTTTCTATGTTCCCAATTGATATTAAACTAAAATATGTAAGCCTACTTGGGACAAAAACAAAAATAGCTTGCGACTAGAGGATTAACAAATGTGTATTATAGATGGTAAATATTTTGCTTGGAATAAACACACAACGTTTTAATCCTTTGTAAAGATTAGGGTTTAAAAAATCGGACACTTCATGTGTTACAACCCAATAATACCAAACGCACGCATGAAATTTATTTTCCAAAAAAAAAAATCATTTATAATAATTTTGTTCATTATGGGCCGATGAAGATAAATATTATCAATACTGCCGTGATATACTGGTTATCAGCTAATATTACACAATGGAAGGCATATTCATGGGCGCGCCTCATAATGTGGTGTTGCAACTCGAGATACGGGTATAGTTGTCACTCTTGAGTGCACCTTTGAAACCAGTCTATCTTACAATGTAGGGTTTTTTAATCCTTTTCTAGAAATGATGATGGTGATCGCAGGATTTCGAATGATTTTCGATTAATTAAAAAACTCCGTAAACTATGCAGATTTCCCACGTGAGGTTTTACAATAGATAAAGCTACGGGTCCTATTAGCAGATTTCCCTTAAGGGAAATTAGCTATTGAGGTTGTACTCACGGCGCGATTTTCGAAATTTTTCTTCAAATGTCCATCGATCCTACCCAGGAGATGACGAAAATGAGGTCCGTTCAAAACTATATATATATATATATATATATATATATATATATATATATATATTTGTCTGTTACCGCTCTAGCGGTCACAATTATTGTTTAATCGTTACCAAAATCGATATTTAGTCGTTTTATGTAAAAAGAAAGATCAAGTTCGTTAACGGCTGAAATCGGGCCAGGGGGAGGGGGGGGGTTTAGAGGAGAGGATTTTCGAAAATTCGAAATATCTCCGTTACCATAGGTTAAATCAAAAAATTGTATTGAGCCAATCTTATTGCAAGGTAAATTTACTATAAAAATGTTATATACATTTCTTCACTATCTTGAATCTTAACCAAGATATTTGCATTTTTCAGTTTTCGGCCATCAGCAAACCGCCACTTCTACTCAAGTTACATTAACAATACTCTGCTACATAATAAATCACATTATTGTATTCAAGAGACCTTTATTATACGAGATACATGCATATCTGTGCTGGTGACCCCCCCCCCCGGCTTAATGTTTTTGACTACTAATATTTGATTCATGGAGATAACAATTATTCTGACTTATTATTAATTACAGTACTAGATATAGTAAATAGTTCTCAATAAAATTAATATTTTATACTGGTATATTTCAGTAATTGTTTTTCTTTCCGGTGTGAGGCGGGCAGACCCGTTTTTTTTACATTTCTAACCTAACGCTTCCTGTCGGCAGGTTATTGAAATTGGATGAAACATTTCTTATTTCCGTTTGTATTTATGCGCGGTGGTGTAGTGTTACCAGTATGTAGATGTATCTATTATTAAACTTCACGAGGGAAATCTGCTTAGTTTACGCAGTCCCTGCGTGACGGACTTTTTTACATTAGCCACGTATTTCAAATTAGGTTATAAACACATGACTTTAGAAATACCAGTGATAAAATTCTTACTAATAAACTATTATAAATATTGATAAAAGAAAGTTATAAGAGAAACTGAGCCACATTTATTACAAGTATAAAATTAACAAAAATAACATTATTTTGGTGGCCAATAAACCCTCATACTTGATAATATTGCATTTAATAAGTCATCGTTTTGATGCCTTCTTCGCCAGACCAACTCGCACATGTAGGAGTCTACCATTGTTCTCCTTGTTCCACATTCACGTTTATTTCTACGTTTTAGTGAGGACCCACAACGATTCCACACGTTGTTCATGTGCACCAGTTTTCATATCAATGAAATTTTTACAGTGGTTAACAGTAAAATGTTTATATTTCATTCCTCATACTTTTTTTAGGCGGCGATATGACCCCCAGCAGTGGGAGTATATTGTTGTTCCAGGCCTAATATTTAGAATGGATAATGCACTCGCTCAATGTTTCCTTGCTTCTGTTAGGGACAGCATTTAGAAAACACTCTCTGGTTTCTCGGCAGACACCTCCTAACACCCATTGTTGCTGAATCAGCTGTGGAATGTAATAAATTGTAACAGTTATTAAACTAATATCTCAGAACTATTTCTAAAATCATGTGATTATAACCTAATTTGAAATGCGGGGCTAGTGCAATAAAGTCCGCCAAGCAGGGGCAGCGTAAACTAAGCAGATTTCACATGTGAAGTTTTACAATAGAGAAATCTGCATACTGGTAACACAATACCACCGTCATTAAATACAAACGGTAATGAGAAATCTTTCAGTTACTTAAAATAAATTCCCAACTGAAACGGCTTCTGAATTGTAAGAATAATTTATATTTTAATTACTCAAATTTTAGTAGTCCAAGAACTAAAGAAGGGGGGGGGCGGATGAACAGAACGTATTTGCATAAGTCTCACAAAGTAAAGAAGGTAAGGTGAGGTTAGAAACGACAGGTAAGGTTAGAAGAAGCTTCCACCTGAGCCGAGCACTTACGGAAATGGCCGACCTAATCCGAACTATACCCGACCACAGACTTTATAAAAATGCAAATATCTCAGTTAATATTCAAGGTAGAGAATAAATGTATATAACAATATTTATAGTAAATGTAATTTGCAATAAGATTGATTGTATACAATTTTTCGATCCGATACATAATAACGGAGATATTTTAAATTTTCGAAAATCCCCCCCTCTAGTCCGATTTTAACCATTAACGAACTTGGTCTGTCTTTTTACATAAAACGGTTAAATATCGAGTTTCGTAACGATCAAACAAAAATTGCGACCGTTAACAACAACAGACAAATAGAGCGTTAACAGATATATATATATATATATATAATTTCGAACGGACCTCATTTTCGTCATCTCCTGGATAGGATCGATGGACATTTGAAATTTTTTTTCGAAAATTCGAAATATCTCCGTTACCATACGTCGGATCACAAACGTGTATAGAACGAATCTTATTGTAAATTAAATTTACTATGAATAGTGTTCTATACATTTATTCTCTATCTTGAATATTAACCGAGATATTGGCATTTTTATTAAATTTGGGCCGATAATGTACGACGGAGTTTTCCGCCAAAAGCTAGTTCGGGCCTTTGCCGTAACTGTTCGGCTCTCGTATGGAGATTTCTCTATTGTATAACTTCACACGGGAAATCTGCTTAGTTTACGCAGCCCCTGCGTGACGGACTTTTTCAATTGTCAGTCCCTCTAACTCCACTTTTTCAATAAAGCCCCCTTATTTGTCATTGGCACTTTATGAATAAGCCACCATATATCATGAACCGCTGTATTTCCAAGTTGAAATACCGAATATAGTATTCAACAACTCGTTTCTGGATGAGATACGAGTACATATAAATGCGTTCTACGACCCCCTCCGTCTTTTGTTTCTGGATTACTAAAATTAGAGTGATTGAGGTGGAAATTATTCTGGTTCATTATAAATTGCTGCACAGATATAGTTTGTTTGCCAACTGATTTGTTTGATTACAGTTCAGATGGTTTCCGTTGTGGAGGTAAATTGACTGAATAATTTCTCATAGTGATTTGTATTTGTTCACTTAGCATTCGCGGAGGTGTTAAGTGTAAACGTACGTAGGTTTATCTATTGCAAAACTTCAAGTGGGAATTTGCTTAGCTGAGGAAGTTGCTGCGTGGTGAACTTTTCTATGTAATATGATACTCTATAACTTAGGAACACTGATTAACAAGAGGATACAATTACTGGCTAAAGTAAACCAATTGTTATATATACTTTTTGGATCATTAATGGTGAGTGTCGAGTCTGGAAATATACTGAATAATAAGAAAAATGTATACTTAAGTGGAAAAATGACCTAGACAGCCAGGGTTCATATTTCATTTCAGTCGTAGAATATTTTTTAGGAAATTAAAAATATTAATATTTACTCAAGAAGAATTCAATTCATTCCACTCAGAAAAATACAGTGGGATTAAAAGTTCTCAAAATTTTAGGGGCAAAAATAATATTGGTGTTAATTTTAGCAGATTTCCCTTAAGGTAATCAGCTGTTGAGGTTATAATCTCTAAAATTTCTTCAAATGTCCATCGATTCTACCTGGTAGATGAGGAAAATGAGATCCGTTCAAGACTATACATTTGTATTTGTCTGATTCCCCTCCAGCGGTCGCAATTTTTTTCTCATCCTGACCAAACTTGATATATAATCGTTTTATGTAAAAATAAAGATCATGTTCGGAAGAAATCGGACTAGGGAAGTGTGGAGCATGAAATGGGGAGAATTTTGATAATTGGAAATATCTTCATTATTATGATTCGGATCGATACATCTATTGTACGTACAATTGTACAGAATCTATCTTATTGCAAATGTAATTTTCTATCGATGTTCTGCTAAAGGTTTATTTTCTAAACTCAATATTAACTGAGATATTTGCATTTTTTATAATAATGATTACGATATTATTATTGTAATGATATTAGCAGATTCCCTTAAGGGAAATCAGCTAATATCATTTCGCACCATGTTTTAGCAGATTTCCTTTCAATCGGGAAAGCAGCTATTGAGGTCGTACTCCTGACATGATTTTCGAAAAAGGTATTCATATTTCAATCCTACCCATGAGATGACGAAAATAAGACCAGGTCAAAATTATATATTTGTCCCTTAACGCTCTAGCGGTCGCAATTTTGGTTTGATCGTTACCAAACTCGATATTTAATTGTTTTCTGTAAAAAGAAAGATCAAGTCCGTTAATCGCTGAAATCGGGCCAGTGGTTTCGAAAAATCGAACTATCTCCGTTACAATACGTCGGATCAAAAAATTGTGTAGAACCAATATTATTGCAAATTACATGTACTATACATACTGTTATATACATTTATTCTCTATCTTGAATACTAACCGTGAAATTAGCATTTTTCAGTTTTCTGCCTTCATTAAACCCCCACTCCTACTCATGTCACATAAACAATACTCTGTTATATAATGAAACACTTTATTTGAAACTTAAATATGGAATATTGTTCTCATTGAACTTTCACTTTTTAAAATAAATGCAAATACGCCTCGTACATTGAAAATCTGCTTAGTTAACGCAGCACCTGCGTGACGGACTTTATTAACGTTGAGCGATTCGATTAATAGCCTACTAAGAGTAAATTAAATGAAAATGTTCTACAGGCAGTAGTAACTTAGTTATATTAGTAACTAAAAATAAATCCGAGATGGCGAAGTTCAAGTTCGGTGGATCAAACGATTGTTCAGTTAAAAAGACACAACAAAAGCTTCATTTGTGTTGAGCAATTAAGTATAGCTAACTGTGAATGAAGAGAGCCCAGAGGCTGATAGCGGCAGCTAATCGCTTGTCTTATCTCCCCTTCCGAGTACAGATTACTTCTGCACGTGCAAACACTACCTACCCACTCAAATCCTTTCAAGTTACTTCATAATATGCTCTTCCAACTTATATGGAGGTCCCAGATCCAATTGATGTTTTCCTGGTTATGAGTTCATTGAAGCAATTTATTAGAACCCGCCCGTTCCTAGGCCAAAGTGAGAGAAACAAAATTATTCCAGCTAATTTAATTGGGAAATTTCACCGGATTAAATATAAGGAAAAAGTTCATCACAAAAGGGTACTGAGCAAATTTAACACGTTAAGTTTTACAATAAATAAATCTACATAATTTTAGATTTAACACCACCGTGAATATACCAATGAGAAATCATTCAGTCAATTTACATTTTAATAACCTCCATAACGGAAAGCATATTGTAAACAAACAGGTCAGCCATCCACTCAAAGCTGAACGAGAAATATTCTTGACCCGAACGAAAAACAATTACTGACGTATATCTGGATATAATACATTAATTTGATTGAAACCTATTGGCTTTATCTAGTGCTACAATTTATAATGAACCAGAATAACTTTATCTCAAACACTATAATTTTAGTGATTGTGTTGAACACAATATTTGGTATTTCGGATTGAAATAAGTCCGTTCATGATATATTATGGCTTATTCATAATGTACGATGGCAAAAAAGAGAGGGTTTATTGAAGGCTGAAAACTAAAAAATACTAAAACTAAAAAAAGGTTAATATTTGAGTTAGAGAAAGTAGTATAAGCAACATTTATAGGTAATTTAATTTGCAGTACGATTGGTTATGTGCAATATTTTGATCCTACTTATAGTAACGGAGATATTTCAAATTTTTTGAATTTTTCACATTTTCCCTCCTCTAAATTCACCCCCACCCTCCTAATGTTCCGGTTTCTCCTATTACTGAACATGATCTTTCTTTTTTCATAAAACTATTGAATATCGAGTTTGGTAACGATCAATCAAAAATTACGACCGCTAGAGAGTTAACAAACAAATTTATATATATAAATATGGTGTTGTTTTTTTTGGAGGTTTGGTCAAAAGAAACTTCTTAGTTTATGCCGATATTTCGAGAATTTTATTTTCTCTTCTTCATGGCAAGGCTAAAGATACTTAAAAATTACTATAACCAGTAACTCTGGTGCAATATGTATAGTACGGACCTCATTTTTGTCATCTCCTGTGTTGGATCCATGGGCATTTTTTGAAAATCACGTCATGAGTGCAACCTCAATAGCTGATTTCCCTCGGGAAATATGATAAAAAGTAATTTGGCCTCTCGACTTTTATTATTATTTCATGTATAATAATAATACTATTAATCAGTCAGATTATTGTTGCTTCAAGTTATACTCCCATTTTTATATCAATAAATGAACTTGTGCCTAAAAATACTATCAATAGCACTAAATATTAAAATTTTTGTAAAGAAATAATTTGCAATCACAGATATCTATATTTCACCACGAGAGCAATACCACATTTCGGAAGTATTCAGAAATAGAATTGACGTATGCTTCTGCGAATGCACCTGTGCGATTACTTCATTTAGAATAGGATTGTTTTGAAAGTCTAGTTCAGATCTCACACCTCCTGCTTATTGTGATGATTTAGAATGAATACATACCCGAGGCCAATACCACAATTCAGAAGTATTCCGAAAGAGTTCACAAATGCTTCTGCGAATGCCCTTATACGACGACTTCTTTTAGGTCGGTATTCTTTCAAAGGTCAAGTTCAGTTCTCACACCTGCTTATTCTGATGTTTTAGAGCCCATACGTGATTCAGAGACAGTAAGCAGAAAAACAGTTCACTGATGCTTCTGCGAATTAACTTGCACGATATTTTAGGATTGTATTGTTCTGAAGGTCTAGTTCAGTTCACACGACAGGTTTATTGCGCTGATTTATTGTCAATACGTGCCTGAGAAGTACACCGCAATTCGGAAGTATTCTTTAAGAGTTCACTACTCCTCCCCTGAAAGCTCTTATACTATAACTTCTTTTGTGGAGGTCTGAAAAATATTCGAGATCTTACACCACTGGCTTGTAGTTTTCATTTAGAGTAGACCAATATATAGGTCCAGACCAACACCACGACCAGAAAGTGTTCTGTAAGTACGTCAAAGTAATCTACCCTAATTGGTAATTTGTCATGTTTGATTAATGTTTACTATTAAGAACAGAATGAGAGATAATGATAGTCGACTTTATTTTGAATTAATTATTCAGATCACAAAAGAATATTATTAAATAAATTCTAGGTATGGGTGATATGAAGGCCTGTAAAGCGTAAAAACAACTATTGACGACTAATGCACTAATTGAGAGGTTATTATTATCCCACTCTATGTGGGCGATAAGGTAAGCAAATTCTGCCTATACCATCTGTACTATTTCGGGGGTTAGCTGCGCACTGGAGACAGGAAATAATTCACCACCAATTTAGAATAGACCCAACTACTATGAAGAGGGGAGGGGGATTCGTTGGTTGCTTTTATACTTAACAAAATAATTGCTTATCTATTTTTTATTAATAAGATTAGTGGAGTGCTTTTATTTTTAATTTTTAACAATCTTTCCATTTAGGAAAATCAGCTATTGCAGTTGTACTAATAGGACAATTTTTTTTTTTTTTTTTAAATTATCATTTCTGATGAGAACTGTTCGTGAAATTTTATATATATATATATATATATATATATATATATATATATATATATATATATATATATATATATATATATATATATACTACCCGACAGACGTCCTGCATGATATTTCAAGCGATTAGGATATTAAATTCAAAAATATTATGTTTAAAACAAAAGCTAATTTTAATAACACAAAAAACAACTTTTGTTACGTGCACGTTTGCCTAAAAACAAATAAAAAATGAAATATCGCAAATTTTCTATTCAGGCCTCCGTTATAACCGCCACTTCCGTTCGAACCTAAAAAATTTAATATGGCTTATAATCATGGAAGAATTTATGCTAATTTACATACTGAATTTTGTTAAGTTTGGTTCAATCATAAGTGTCCAATAAAATAGTTGGCTCCCACTTTAATTTTTTAATGTATATCTCGTTTATACTTTGTTATACGACAAAAGTGAAT
Organism: Riptortus pedestris; assembly: GCA_019009955.1. Taxonomy (NCBI): domain Eukaryota; kingdom Metazoa; phylum Arthropoda; class Insecta; order Hemiptera; family Alydidae; genus Riptortus; species Riptortus pedestris. Next base: position 109,570,873 of record CM032233.1, read on the forward strand.
ATACCAAAAGTTGCTCTGAATACCAAAATAAACAACTTTGATCCAGTGCATATTAGTAGAAAAACCAATAGGAAACGAAATATCGCTATTTTTTATTTTAGACCTCCCTTACAACTCCCACTCCAGCTCCATCTGCTGGGCTGGTTTGTGAATCTAAACCATCCAGGAAATCACCCAAACGCATACAAAAAAAATCATTCAAATTAGTCCAGCCGTTTAGGAGTTCAGTGACATACGCACGTACAGTAGAATTATATATATAAAGATATATATATATACTAGCTCAGATACCCAGCTTCGCTCGGGAATTCATTTGAGGCTGGATGGTGATGGTATATTTTTGGCAAGGCTTTACTTTGCACAATATTTTGACATTTACTCGTTCCTGTGTTAAGGGTTAATACCCGTTGTTAGCATTTGTTAATAATAAAATTATTTTTTTATGTAAGACTTCACTGTCCTGCATATTGTCATATTTCCCGTCTCCTGTGCATTATGCAAAGATTTGAATTATTAAGGAGAAAATATTGACATACATTTGAATTAATACCTGGTAGTTCATATTGAAAAGAAGTGTTGAGCAAATTTCTCTAAATAACAAAATAAACAACTTTTTTAACGTGCATTATGCCAAAACCCCAATAGGAAATCATTATTATTAATTTCAGGCCTCCCTTATAACCCCCACTCCTGCCCGTCCCTAGAAATGTTAGTATGGCTTATTATAAGGAAGGCGTTAGTGCTAATAAACATACTGAGTGTTTTATTTAGTTCGGTTGAGTCTTTTGTGCCAAATAAAATTGTTGTCTCCCGCTATAATTTTTAGCGTATGACGCCTTTATACTTCGGTATACGATGATAGTGTATATAAAAAAAAGTTTCTCTAAATAACAAAATAAACAACTTTTGTTATGTGCATATTTGCCGAAAATGCAATAGGAAACGAAATATCACTATTATTAATTTCAGGCCTTCCTTATAACCCCCACTCCTGCCCGTCCCTAGAAATGTTAGTATAGCTTATTATAATGAAGGCGTTAGTACTAATTCACATACCGAGTTTGGTTTAATTCGGTTGAGTCTTTAGTGCCAAATAAAATTGTGGAGCGTATATCTCGTTTATAATTCGGTATACGGCAAAAGTGCATATAACAAACGTTACTCTAAATAACAAAATAAACAACTTTTGTTATGTGCATAATTGCCGAAAAACCAATAGGAAACGAAATATCGCTATTTTTAATTTCAGGCCTCTTATATAACCCCCACTCCTGTTCGTCTCAGAGGATATTAATATAGCCTAAAGTCTAAGTTGGGCTAGTAGTAATATACATACCAAATTTCATAAAATTCGGTCCAGCCGTTTATGCGTGAAAAGGTAACAAACAAACAAACAAATAAACAAACAAATAAACAAACAAACAGACACCAAAGAAACAAAATGCAGTTATGGTGTCTATGACATGTGAAACGAAAAGTTATCGTGAAATTTCGCGAAAAAAATCAATGTACAGACAGAGGTTACAATTTTATATATATATATATATATATATATATATATATATATATATATATATATAGTGTGTGTGTATGTGTGACATAGCCATATTGGATATAATAACAAAACCTTACTTTCTTCTTTAAAAGATCTTATATTTTTATATATCCTAAGCGTTTTGAGCTCAGTAGCTCCTTTAGAAGGGGTTCTTTTCTAACTTTTATGTCCAAAATGCTCAAACATCATTGTTAAATCTGTTAACCTATCCCACCAACATTCAAAACTACCTCTCTAAATCTCATTTTAACCACATTTACTTAGGTTGAATACCCACAGGTTCATGATTAAGTAGAGCTGGCCTGCTGTTATGCATCCAATGTATTGTAGATATGGTTTTAATTAAATTAAGGAAGCTAGTTTTGAATGTTGGTGGTATAAGTGGACGACGATTAGCATTTGCTTGGTCATAAAAGTTAGAGAGAAAGGAACCTCTTGATAATGAGCTAGAGAATTCGAAACGCTTTGGGGATTTAAATAAAACAAATGTTTTAATGAAGAAAGCAAGTTTTTGTTCTTTGACCCATTATGGCCTCACGTTCAAACTATTTAAGAAGCGGGTCATCTATTGTAACGAAGATATGTAAAACATATATTACCCACACACACTCACATATATCCTTTTGTTCTTACCCAATCACCTTCAATATATTAATTTATTTATTTATTCGCGAGTCTTGCGGGTCAGACACCACAATTCAAAAAACGCTTCTTTGACCAGACGTGCTCAGTGGAGTATATTTTTCGCTTCGTTTATAGAAGGCCATTCTGATGCACTTCCATTTTCATGCTCTTCCCACATATGTTTTACAACTACCTACATATTCAACGAAACAGCTGCATGGAAAACGAATTATTTATTCAAATTCCTATAGAAGCAATATTCATTTGAACCAGAGGCTGAATAATCGAGAGAATAGGAACGAAAAACACACCTGTTGGGTCTGAGGACACCTCAAAGCAAACACGCTTTCTGATGATAGGAATCAGGCCATAATCCAATGAAGATCAAAGCCCACTGCCCCGCTAATGTTCTATACAAAGTAGTCCGGGAGAAAGGGGTGAGGACTTATTTGATCTCTGATAATATTCGATGTCGAACTAACCTGATTATGCAAAATACCTTCGAAGGGTTGATACGGTGTTCATTAGCTCCCGAACAAGGATATTTCCCTTAGTAGAAATCAATTTAAAATATTTCAACGGCTTCAAAGGAACGATATGAAAGGGCTTTCCCTGCGTAGCATCACTTGTAGATTAATTACAAGGATTTGACCGGGCGAACAGCTTAAACTGCCAGTTTAGAGAGATACTCTACCTCGTTTTAAATATGATTTTAACTATAAAACCACAAAAATTACCAGTTGTTTCTGAGAGTTGAAACACTAAATCCAGTTTATTTGTTGACTCGTGACTACTTTGTTAAGGAGCGGGTACGCCTACCACTACCGTAGCAAGCTGGAGGTAAAAATAGGTGCAGGCACGATCCCCGCCAAGGGAGAACATTAGTTCACGAGTTCTCTAACAAAGCGCGCTAGTGTCGCAGTGCTTATGGATTAGCAGAAGTCAAAAGAGTATATAACGCAGGTAGCCTCTCAGGATGACTAACGATTATGACTCTCTTAAATCCCGTCCTCATCCAGGCAGCCAACATGAACTAGCCACAGATCCTTCGGGCACGATGGGGAGTCTACTGAAGACAACTCATTCCAGGTTCTCCTTGAATAACGGAGGTTCTCTGGTCACGGGGGTGACTAAGGAACTTAAAGGTATGCCAACCGGTAAACAAAAAGAAATTGTTGACTCGGAAATATTCATTTGATATATTCCATACTAAATATTTAACCGTTTCATTCAAAACTAAATATTCTCTATTGGGTGAAATCGGACCAGAAGTAGGGGTTGGGAGTGCAACTCGAAAATTCAAAATATTTCCATTATTACAAGTCGGATCTAAAAACTATATAGAACCAACCTTGTTAAACCAGTGATCCTCTATACATTTTCTGTAGCTCAAATATAAATCGAGTTCTTGTTTTCAGCCTTCAGTAAATCCCAACTTCTGCATATCGGATTTTTATTATGAAAATGAAATTATATGGTGAGATGAGACCACCAGTATGTTATACCTGAACATGGGAAATCGGCTCAGTAAAAGCAGCAACTCAGTGACGGACGGACTTACAACTTTTTTCATTTTTTTTCAATTATTCTCAGCATAATTGGTTTTTTTTTATATAGTTCTTTCACAGCATATTGTAACACTATAATCTTATTCAGTTGATTAATTCTTAAACTGAGTGGCAACAAGCACCCCTCTTCTGAAATATTTTTGTCTTGCCCTCCAAAACATTTCACGTTAGCAATTAATAATTAAATTTATTTATTTATGGTGTCCCCATTCCACTGCCCCTTTATGGATCTCCATGTTTGGTGTTTATGCCTTCAAGTATAAATAATGCTTAGTTTATACATGCATGATTTTCCACATGGGATATCTTCATGACGCGATTTCTCAACGATCTTCTTCGCATAATCATCCACTACAAATATATATATATATATATATATATATATATATATATATATATATATATAAATATAAAACAACTTAAAATAGACTATTATGCTCTACAATTATTATTCTATTAATTGTTTTCGCAATTCAAATATTAAGCAGGCGATTCTGAGTCTCTTGATTTCAGTAAATCCCAACTCCAGATTTTTACTTAATAATAGCGAATAAACGGCGAGTTTTGATCAGTAGTGTGTCATGCCAGCACTTGAGAAATCTGCTTAGTATACGAAGCCTCTGAGTGACGGACTTTTCATTATTGACTATATCAACCATTCCCATTGTCGGTGTGGTCAAGAGTTACTTCCCTGATTGTTAAAAATAAAAAGTGCGTCACACAGTGGCTTCGTAAACTCAGCAGATTTCCCGAGTGAAGTTTTACAATAAATAAATCTACATACTAGTAACACTTAATACCAACGTGCATAATGAGTGAATAAATACAAAAGGTCGTGAAAAAGCTTTCAGTATATTTTAATAACCACTAGGAAAGAGTCTGAATTGCAAACAAACAAGTCTGCCAACTTAATTGATACATTAATTTTATTGAAAACTATTTTCTATATCAAGTACACTAATTAACAATGAATAAGAATAATGTTTATCTCAACCACTCAAATTTTAGTAATCCAACAACTAAAGACGGGGAGGGGGACGATCAACAAAAGTATTATCGTGTATCTCGTATAATAAAGGTCTCTTGAAAACAATATTTGGTATTTAAGCTTCAAATAAAGTGGATTATTATATAACAGAGTATTGTTTATGTGACATGAATAGGAGTGAGGGTTTGCTGATGACTACAAACTAAACAATGCAAATATCTCGGTTAATATTCAAGATAGGGAATAAATGTGTGTAACAATATTTACAGTATATTCAATTTGCAATAAGAGTGGCTTCATACAATTTTTCAATTCGACGTATAATAACGCAGAAACTATGGCTTTTCGAAATACGTGCCCTCTAATCCTCCCCCCTCCGACTGGCCAATTTTAGCCGTTAACGAACTTGATCTTTCTTTTTACGTAATATGATTATATATCGAGTTTGGGAACGATAAGACAAAAATTGCTGTAGAGCTGTAACAGACGAATATAAAGACAGATAGTTGTGTGTGTGTGTGTGTGTGTGTGTGTGTGTGTGTGTGTGTGTGTGTGTGTATGTGTGTGTGTGTGTGTGTGTGTGTGTGTGTGTGTGTGTGTATATATGTATATGTATATATATATATATATATATGTATATATATATATACAAATATATATTTATATATATATAAAAATAGAAATATATACATATAAATATATATATATATACATATAAATATATATATTTTATATACATATAAATATATATATTTTATATACATATAAATATATATATATATATATATATATATATATATATATATACATATATATATATATATATATCTATATATATATATATATGGTATTCTTGGTTTTTTGGAGGTTGGTCAATGTTGGTGAAAAAATCTTAGTTTATGCCGATATTTCGAGAATTTTATTATCTCTTCTTCAGGGCTGTCAAAATACAGGTGCTACTTTATAATACTGCATATTGTTGTTAAATTAGAGTGTAACAGGAGGTGTTTAAGCTACAGAGTTCAACTCACATAAGACAATGTACTGTAGGTATACAAAAACATAAGGCTGTGGCCCTCCTGAATGTAAACAGACCAGGGAAGGTTACTGTAACCAGTAACTCTAGTGCAATATGTATAGTAGATTTAAGTATCTTTAGTCTTGGTAAGTAAAAATAGCATAAACACCTCCTGTTAATTTAAAAACAATGTGCAATATTATAAAGTCGTACCTGTATTTTTACAACCCTGAAGAAGAGAAAATAAAATTCTCGAAATATCGACATAAACTAAGATTTTTTTTCACCGACATTGACCAAATCTCAAAAAACAAAACAATAACACCATGTATAAATATAACCTAGTCGAAAACATCAACACAATTATATATATATATATATATATATATATATATATATATATATATATATATATATATATATACAATTTTGAATGAACCTCATTTTCATCGTCTCCTAGTTAGGATCGATGGACATTTGTCGAAATTTTTTCGAAATCCCTAAAGGGGAATCTGCTAATAACAACTCTCTGAGTGTTGTTGTCCAGGTGCTGGAGAGAATAATATAGGAAGGTAAAGAGAACAGTAGGTATAGTTGGTAGACATGAGTCAGTGGGGAGGCCCGTCAGTCCACCTTAGGCTATTATGCACAATCGATAGCCTTCCACACGCAGACTGTCATTCCCCAAGCCCTCCCCCTTTAGCGGCAAAAATTCTAGTGAAACTTCGATAAAGCGCATTCCACAATTTCTTTATCTCTATTGTTCTCAGTCATGAGCAGTTTGTATACGGTCTCCCTAGACACGGAAACCACTTGACTATTCATGATCAATATAAACGTTCTCCTCTTGAAGGGATCCCCCAAAATATATCATTCTAGCAGATTTCCCTTAAGGGAAATCAGCTACTGAGGTCGTACTCATGACGCGATTTTCGGAATTTTTCTGCAAATGTCCATCGATCCTACCCAGGAGATGACGAAAATGAGGTTCGTTCAAAGTTATATGCACACACACACACACACACACACACACACACATACATATATATAATATATATATATATAGATATATATATATATATATAGATAATTGTGTTGATGTTTTCGCCAAGGTTATATTTATATATGGTGTTGTTATTCTTTTTGGAGTTTTTGGTCAATGTTGGTGAAATAAATCTTAGTTTATGCCGATATTTCGAGAATCATTATTTTCTCTTCTTCAGGGCAAGACTAAAGATACCTACAAACTATTACACATGGTTATTGCACCAACCATGCGTAATAGTTTGAAGGTATCTTCGCCCTGAAGAAGAGAAAATAAGGATTCTCGAAATATCGGCATAAACTAAAATTTATGGGGAAGGGGAGGTTTAGAGGGGGAGAATTTTGAAAATTCGTAATATCTCCATTACTATATGTCGGATCGACTTAATGTATAGAATCAATCTTGTAGAAAATTAAATGTACTAAAAATATTGTTATATACATTTATTCCCTATCTTGAATATTAACCCTGTTATTGTCATTTTTCAGTTTTCAGTCCTCAGCAAACCACCACATCTACTCATGTTACATAAACAATACTCGATTATGTAATAAACCACATTATTCAAAGCTTAATTACCAAATATTGTTTTCAATAGGCATTTATTATACGATATAGATACATGCAAATATGTTCTGTTGATCCCCCCCCCCTCTCCAACGTCTTAAGTTTTTGTACTATTTAAATTTGATTGATTTAGTTAAAAATTATTCTGATTCATTATAAATTACAGTACTGGATATAGTAAATAGTCCTCAATCAAATTAATACGTTATATTCAGATATATTAGAGTAATCGTTTTTCTTTCCGATAGGAAGTTGGCAGAACTGTTTATTTACATTTCAGATGCTTCCCCTCAGAAGATTTCTTATTATCGATTGTATTTATTCACTTAATATTCACGGTGTTGTTGTGTTACCGGTATGTAGATTTATCTATTGCTATTAAACTTCACGCGGTAAATCTGCTTAGTTTACGTAGCCCTAGCGTGACGGTCTTTTATATTTGATTTCTTAATTATTTAATAGTTTTACAGAGAAGGAAATGGTCTAATTAATTATTCATACACAAGAAAAAACATAAGTTTAAACTAGTCTAAAATACTGTCAAAAATTCAACCTTCAATTTCACGAATAGGATTGCCAAAGGATGCTGCCAAATTTTTGGGGCAGAAATGTTTTTAAAACGCAATTATTCTAGCAACCTTCAGCTTTTTTAAGCAGTAATTGATAACGTCATCTCAAAATGTATTTGCGCTTATCACAAAATAAATGCTAAATGTACACAATATTCGTTATTTAACCTTTGAATAAAGTGATTAATGATATACCAGCTTATAGTTCATATGGCGTGAGTAGGAGAGGGGGTTGACTTAAGTCCCCAAAATATGCAAATATATCTCTTAATATTCATGATAAAGAGCATTCGTCAGCAATATGATTGCCCAATATAATGCACTATTTTATTGGCAATAAAAGGTTCAATAAGATTGGTTCTATACAATTTTCCGATCCAACGTATAATAACGGAGATATGTCAAATTTTCGGAATTCCCCCTCTCAAACCCTCCATCTGGTCCCATTAACGAACTTGATATTTAATTTTACAAGAAGCGTTTAAATATCGAGTTTGGTAACGATCATACAAAAAAGAGCGTTAACCGACAAATATATAAATCTATCTATCTATTTATGTATATGTATGTATGTGTGTGCATATATATATATATATATATATATATATATATATATATATATATATAATATACACTCAACCGCAAAAAAAAAACCGGACACTTAGATTTAGCCTTATAATTTTGTTAAATACTTAATATATATGTATATTAATTTTTTGATTAAAATAATTGGTTAATCTATAGGTTATTTAAACAAAAGCTGGCAAAAGTGAATATTTTTTATTGATTATTTACACAAAAATACAAAATTATTCTTCATTTTTATTACAGTGAATGGTAGACTTCGCTACCCCAAGCGTTTCGGCAATGTAACGTAAGCTCCGGCCTTCCATCTAAGTTTGAAAGACCCATTATTCTGGACCGAAATAAAAATAAAACATTAATTAAAGAAAATGCTTGGTTAATAATTAAAGATGTTTAAATATGCGAAAAACTACTTACAGTTTAGAATAGATCAACTTCACGACAAATAAATCTAATCTGAGTTTTATCTAATTGTTTAATAATCCTGAAGGGAATAGTTCAATGGACTTAGACTCTAAATTCTCTGTAATAACTAGAATACCCAAATTGCTGAAAATTAGCTTTTAATACGACAAAAATGAAGTGTCCGGTTTTTTTTTTGCGGTTGAGTGTATATACTATTAGCAGATTTCCTTTAAGAGAAATCAACCATTGAAGTCGTGCTCATGACGCGATTTTCGAAAATTTTCTTCAAATGGCCTTCGATCCTACCTAGCAGATGACTAAAATAAGGTCCGTTCAAAATTTTATATATATATATATATATATATATATATATATATATATATATATATATATATATATATATATGTGTGTGTGTGTGTGTGTGTGTGTGTGTGTGTTACCACTCTAGCAGCCTGAATTCTTGTTTAATCGTTAGCAAACTCAATATTTAATCGTTTTATGTAAAAAGGAAGATCAAGTTCGTTAATGGCTGAAATCCGACTGATAGTATGCGTTAAATCGAAAAATTGTATAGAACCAATCTTATTGCAAATCTAATTTTCTATAAATGCTGTTATGTGCAATTTCTGACCATCTTGATTATTAGCCGAAATACTTGTATTTTATAATTTTCGGCCTTCAGCCCCTCCTACTGATTCAATATTAACAATACGCTGTTACATTATGAAGCCCGTTATTTGAAGCATAAATTCCAAATATTGTTCTCAATGAACTATAACGTTTTGAGATAAATGCAAATGCTGCTTAGTTTACGCCGCCCATGCGTGACGGACTTTTTTTGACGGACCTCTTTTTCGCCATCTGGTTAGGAGCAATGGACATTTTAATGCTTTTTTCGAAAATCGCGTCTTGAGTAGAATCACGATAGCTGATTTCCCGTAAGGTAAATCTGCTAAAATATAAATATAAGTGGAAGTAACGTGCCCTGTCTACGGTCGATGGGCATTTTAAGTAATGCTTCGTAAAATGCATCAAGGCTACAAGCCCTTAAAGGATAACGGCTAGTAGGAATTGGTGCTATCTTGGTTGTAGGAAGGGAAGGAGTGAGGAGTTAGGGAAAGGGTGCCAGCGCCGTGTAATAGCTTTCAGTTTTGCTCTTGCTTGCTGCCCAGGGATAATTTTAAATCGGAGACTGGCCTTCTGCAAACTTAGTCCTCCTATAAGGGCAGTTTATTTCTAGACTTCGCACACCAGACAGCGAGCGGCCTCCCCTCTCAACAGACCTTTCTCACTTTCCGCCTCTCTTTAATCCTTCTCCTCCATTTTAGATTATTGATGAATATCTAACGTGATTGAATTATGGCAGATTTATATCTATTATTAAAATTATAACAATGAATTGAACTATATATATATATATATATATATATATTTATATATATATATATATATATATATATATATATATCACTTGAGGGAAGGGAATAGGCCCAGTCGCGATTTCTTAAAGGAACTATACCCATGCCCACATAAAGTTTTTCAAAAGATATATCTACTTACTGGCTACACTTACACCACTGTGAATATTAAGTAAAAATACATACGCTAAAGAGAAATCTTTCAGTCAATACTAATAACCTCTCAGCGGAAAGCGTCTGAGTTGTAAACAAAGAGGTCTGCCAACCGCTCAGAGCTGTTAGATAGAAATATTCTTCACCGGGGAGAAAAACAATTACAGAAATTTCTGCATATAGCATATACAATTTATTGAAAAATATTTACTATATATAGTACTGTAATTTATAATGAATCAGAATACATTTTATCTCAATGACTCAAAAGTTGTTAGTCCCAGAACAAAAGAAGTGGTGGATCAACAGAACGCATTTGCAAATATCTCACAAAGTAGAAGTTCAATGAAAACAATATTGGGTATTTAATCTTGAAGTGGTTCATGATAAAGCACGGTATAAGTAGGAGTGGGGTCTGGCGAAGGCTGAAAACTGAAAAATGCAAATATCTAGGTTAATATTCAAGATAGAGTATAAATGTATATAACAATTGTTATAGTACTTTTATTTTCAATAAGATTGGCTCTATACAATTTTTCGATCAAACGTATAGCATCAGAGATATTTCGAAGTTTCGAAAATCCCCCCTCTAACCCCCTCCCCTACCACTTGTCCCGTTTTAGCCATTAACGAACTCGATGTTTGTTTTTATATATAAAACTATTAAATATCGAGATTGGTAACGATCAAACAAAAATACTGCTAGAGCGTTAACAGACACACACACACACACACACACACACACATATATATATATATATATATATATATATATATATATATAGTGGTCGCAATTTTTGTTTGATCGTTACCAATCTCGATATTTAATCGTTCTATATAAAAAGAAAGATGAAGTTCGTTAATGGCTGAAATCGGACAAGTGGGAGGGGGGTTTAGAGAGGGGATTTTCGAAAATTCAAAATATCTCTGTTGCTGTAGAGGTCAGATAGAACAATTGTATAGAATAAATCAATCTTGAATATTCACCGAGATACCGGGAATTTCAAAAAATCAAAATATTTCCGTTATTATGAGTCGGATTGAAACATTGTACAGAGGCAACTTTATTGAAAATGTAATGTTCTATAATAGTTGTTATGTACGTTCTTACACCCATCTTCATTATTAACAGAGATATTTTCATTTTAGCAGATTTTCCTTAAGGGAAATCACCTATTGAGGTCGTACTCATGTCGAGTTTCGACAAATTTCGTCAAATGTCCATCGATCCTACCCAAGAGATGACGAAAATGAGGTCCGTTAAAAATGATATATATATATATATATATATATATATATATATATATATATATATATGTGTGTGTGTCTATTAACGCTCTAGCGGTCGCAATTTTGGTTTGATTGTTACCAAACTAGGAATTTAATCGTTTTATGTAAAAAGGAAGATCAAGTTCGTTAATGGCTGAAATCAGACCGGTGGGAGGGGGGGGGGGTTTAGAGGGGGATTTTTGAAAACTTAAAATATCTCCGTTATTTTGCGTCGGATCGAAAAAGTGTACAGAATCAATCTTATTGCAAAGTAAATTTACTATAAATAAGGTTCTATACATTTGTTCTGTATCTTGAATATTAACCGAGATATTTGCATTTGTATTGTATGTGTGGCCGGCAGGAGTCGGCTATGTTCGGGACTGTCCGCCGAGAGCTAGGGCGGCCGTTTCCGTAATTGTTCGTCCCTCGTGAATTGGTTTAGAGATTCCTTACTACTACTGTTGTTATTAGGCAGATTTCTCTATTGTAAAACTTCACGTGGGAAATCTGCTTAGTTTACGCAGCCCCTGCGTGACGGACTTTTTTAGTTATCGGCCTTCAGTAAACCCCCACTCCTACTAATGACAAATTAACAATAAGTTCTTATATGTTGAAGCACATTTCACGGAGCCTAAACACAAAAGATTGTCCTCATTGAACTTACACGTTTTTACGATACGTGCAAATACGTCATGTACGTGATTAGATAACGCAGCCCCTGCGTGACGGACTTTTAAAAAACCTCGCTGTGAGTGGGTATCTGATCTCCCTTCAGTTGCATACGAACTGCTAAAATATACGTATGAATTATACTATATCCGTCATAGAGTTTTTGAAGTGAAAACTTCTAGGTGAGAGGTAACTCGGAAGAATAAGATCCGAAGGTAAAGTTAGAGGACAGGAGTGGAGGAGCAACAAAGGAGCAGGACAAAAGCTGAGTCGGAGCGCAGGGGTTTGAAAGGAGGCCAAGTCTGACTTAAGAAAGCTGATAGTCTCCCGTCAACAGTCTTCCTTTACTCCAATATTTCTGATAATATCTCTCATTTTAAGAGATACTCCCAATAAAAGTCCAAAGAGCCATTTCAAATACGTAGAATTATTCTAAAGAATTCAGCCCGCCCGGCCCGTTTCAATGTTATGCTAGTGTGGATGAAATGGAGCTTTTCCCAAATGCACCAATGATATTGTGTTAGGGAGAATTTAGACTAAGAAAAAAACGTCCGACAAGCAGGGGCTGCATAAACTAAGCAGATTTTATAATAATGATAATGGTATTATTATTATAATGATGTTAGCAGATTCCATTATGCTAGAATCATTATGCACCATGTTTAAGCAGATTTCCTTTCAATCGGGAAATCAGCTATTGAGGTCGTACTCGTGACGTGATTTTCGAAAATTTCTTCATATGTCCATCGATCCTACCCAGGAGATAACGAAAATAAGGTCAGTTCAAAATTATATATATATATTTGTCTGTTAACGCTCTAGCGGTCGCAATTTTGGTTTGATCGTTACCAAACTCGATATTTAATCGTTTTATGTAAAAAGGAAGATCGAGTTCGTTAATGGCTGAAAATCGGACGAGTGGTTTCGAAAATTTGAACTGTCTCCGTTACAATAAGTCGGATTGAACAATTGTACAGAACCAATCTTATTGCTAACTAGCTCAGATACCCGGCTTCGCCCGGGAATTGATTTGAGGCTGAATGGTGATGGTATTTTTTTGGCAAGGCATTACTTTGCACAATATTTTGACATTTACCCGTCCCAGTGTTTAGGGTTAATACCAGTTGTTGGCATTTGTTAATAATAAAATTAATTTTTTATGTAAGTCTTCACTGTCCTCCAAATTGATATATTTCCCGTCTCCTTTGCATTATGCATAGATTTCAGCTATTAAGGACAGAATATTAACATTGATTTGAATTAATTTTTCCAGTTGAGGTACCTGATAGTTCAAATAGGAATGAATTGTTGAGCATATCAATATTTCTACGCACATTACTTGCTCCACACATTGTTCCTGGAGAAATGTATAACAAAAAAGTTAATCTAAATAACAAAGTAAACAACTTTTGTTATATGCATGTTTGTCAAAAAACAAATAGACAATGAAATATCGCGAATTTCTATTTCAGGCCTCCCTTATAAACCCCACTCCCGTAACCTAAACATTTTAATATAGCTTATAATCATGGAAGAATTAATGCTAATTGACATACCGAGTTTTGTTAAGTTCGGTTCAATCGTTAGCGCCCATAAAATAGTTGACTCCCGCTTTAGTTTATAGTGTATATCTCGTTTATACATTGTTAAAAGACAAAAATGAACGTCACAAAATTTATTCTAAATAACAAAATAAACAACTTTTGATATGTTCATATTTGCCGAAAAACCAATAGGAAACAAAATATCGCTATTTTTTATTTCAGGCTACCCTTATAACCCCCACTCCTGTTCGTCTCAGAGAATATTAATATAGCCTAAAGTCTAAGTTGGGTTAGTAGTAATATACATACCAAGTTTCATAAAATTCTGTTCAGCCGTTTATGCGTGAAAATGTAACAAACAAACAAACACACACGAAAGAAACAAAATGCAGTTATGGTGTCTATGACACGTGAAACGAAAAGTTATCATGAAAATTCGCGAAAAAAATCAATGTACAGACAGAGGTTACAATTTTACATATATATATATATATATATATATATATATATATATATATAGATTACAAGTACTATAAATACTGTTATATACAGTTATTCTCCATCTTGAATACTAACCGTGAAATTAGCATTTTTCAGCCTTCAGCAAACCTCCACTTCCACTCATGTCACATGAACAATACTCTGTTATATAACGAACTACCTTATTCCAAGTTTAAATAGCAAATATTGTTTTAAAAATTCCATTTTTATACGAGATACATGCAAATATGTTCTTGTTGCCCCTCGCCCCCCCCGTCTTATGTTCTTGGATTACTAAAATTTGAGTGTTTGAGATAAAAATTATTTTGATTCATTACAAATTACACTACTGGATATAGTAAATAGTTTTCAATAAATTTAATATGTTATAATCAGAAATATTTCAGTAATTGTCTTTCTTTCCTGTGAAGAATATTTCTATCTATCTGTTCAGCTGAGGTTGCCTGACCTGTTTGTTTACAATTCAAGAGCTCTCCGTTGGGAGTTTATTAAAATTGACTAAAGATTTCTCTTACCGTATGTATTTTTCACTTAATATTCACTGTGGTGTTAAGTGTTACCAGTATGTAGGTTTAGCTATTGTAAAACTTCACCTGGGAAATATACTTAGTTTAAGCAGCCCCTGCGTGAAGGACTTTTATATATTTAAAAATGATAAATTGTAACGAGCTATAGAGCACAGAAGATCCAGTCCTGCATTATTACATCTATTGAACTTCCGCGTGGAGTCAGAGACGAAGGTTGTTGTCAGCGCTTTCTACTCTCGACAGCTCGGGAGGAAAGACCACAGCCTAGTAAACCAGTGACCTTGGTGGTGAATGCTAACTCCAGGCATCAGCACTCAGCATCTGCTCCTTTCATATTCATTGCAACTGGAAAATATTCCAGGGGCTCCGTCAACTAAGCAGAGTTACCACTCGCCGGATTACGAACTGGAGATTTCAGCTCACCAAATATTCCCTGTTCCTATGTAAAAATCCGTCAAAATAAGCAGATTTCCCATGTGCGTTAGATGTGGGTTAAATCCCTTAATATTTGAGTTACTTAAAAATATACAAGTTACTACTTAAACCAATATGGACATACGCAATGGAAGTGTGGGGTACAGCAAAACCTTCGAACATCAGACGCAACCAGACTTTCCAATCCAAAGTCCCGCACACATTAGTAGATGCTTCATATTATGTTACAAACAACACCATCCATCAAGATCTTATTATCCCATTCGTAAAGGACCTAATTCCCTTAAGATTCAGAAAATTCCACAGCAGGCTATCCAATCATCCTAATCCAGAAGTCCTAGCCCTTTCCAGTACCACTCATCCATATTCCCCTCCACGGCGCCTCAAGAGACAATGGGCCACAGACCCCCTGTAGAAGTGTAAAGTGAAGTGATAGCAGTGGCTATTTTCTTATCAAGTAATCTCGACTTCCTTGCCAGGCAGGGAGAGGCTGCTAAGAAAATGTATGGATGGATGGATGATAGATATTTTATTATCTAAAATATTAACAAATAATAATTTACAATAGAAGTAAATACAATTTTTCAAGCTTATTGGCTTTTTTAAATATTCCACATTACTTATATCTATTTTTATTCTAATATCTAAATGTATAATAAGGGAAAAAATACAAAAAAAACCCAAATACAGAAATAAATAAAAATTCTCAATTACAGAACGGTTAAAAGTAATACAGAGGAAGAAAATGTATGTAACAATAATTGAAGAGCATGAATAGTTAACTAAGATCGGTTGTATAACATTTGTCCATCCAACTCAAAATAACACTTTGAATTTCTAAATCCCCCCCCCAACTAGACTGGGTTAGATTCAGTTAGTGAAAGAAAGAGTTAAATACCGAGTATGGTATAGATCAAATAAACATATCAGTAATAAAATTATTAAAGACAAATATCTCTGGCAATAGTCCGGACGGAGAAAAAGGATATTTTCTTGTGACAAAGTTGTTCATTTACAAATTTATATAGTAACAGGGATATTTTAGATTACAGATCCTCTCCCACCTTTTATCCCCCACTCCTCTCGTGAAAAAAATTCGAGTTTGGCAACAAACAAACACAAATTGCGAACGGTAAAGCGGTACAGGCAAGTATATATATATATATATATATATATATATATATATATATATATATATAATTTTGAATGGACCAATGGACCTCATGTTCCATTATTAATTGAATGATCGGTAACATGTGAGGTAATTTTTCGAAAATTGCGTAACTAGAACAATCCCAATCCTTCAGGGAAATCTTCTAATATAAATTATTGGTGTGCGTGAGGGAACACAAGCGATAACGATCTAAAGCCGAAAGATTCAATTCATTATTTGCAATTATTTGTTATGTAGGTAAACGTTTTCAATAAACAAAACAGAAGGCTTAGTTTGTTAAGGACCTGATCACTGAACGTATAACTAACTAAACTGTAATTTTGTTGATGTCCAATGGAATTTCTTTTTAGCAGATTTCCCTTGAGGGAAATCAGCTATTGAGGTCGTACTCATGACGCGATTTTCGAAAAATTTCTTCAAATGTCCATCGATCCTATCCAGGAGATGACGAAAATGAGGTCCGTTCAAAATTATATATATATATATATATATATATATAATATATATATATATATATATATATATATATATATATGTCTGTTAACGCTCTAGCGGTGGCAATTTTTGTTTGATCGTTACCAAACTCAATATTTAAACATTATATGGAAAACGACAGATCAAGTTCGTTAATGGCTGAAATCGGACCAGTAGGAGGGGGGTTCAGAGGGGGGATTTTCGTAAATTCAAAATATCTCCGTTACCATACGTCTGATCAAAACAATGTATAGAAACATTCTTATTGTAAATTAAATTTACTATAAATATTGTTCTATACATTTATTCTCTATCTTGAATATTAACCGAGATATTTGCATTTTATTAATATTGGGCCGATAACGGATGACTAGTTTCCCGCCAAAAGCTAGTTCGGCCATTTGCCGTAACTGTTCACGTGGGAAATCCTCTTAGTTTACGCAGCCCCTGCGTGACGGACTTTTCAGTCCTCATTCACCCCAATTTTACGACGTTAATTATTCACAATAATCTACATAATTATCTATACACACACACACATGTGTGTGTATATATATATATATATATATATATATATATATATATATATATATATATATAATATGGGGGCTACCTGCAGTTATTACGCTCCTGTAAAATGACGATTTTAAACGTAGTCTGGCCTTCTAGCCTGTTGGTTTAGTCCTGATGGCCAGATATATTTAGTTTTCATTTGCCAGACAGAGATACCATTATCTCTTAACAGTATCATCATTCACACTCTGCTCCTCTTCTCTCCCTCTCTCCCTCCCTCCCTGCCTCCCTCCCTGCCTCCCTACCTCGGTTAATATTCAAGACTGAGAATAAATGTATATGACAATATTTATAGTAAATTTAACTTGCAATAAGATTGGTTCTATACAATTTTTCGATCTGATGCATAATAACGCAGATATTTCGAATTTTCGAAAATCCCCCCTCTAAACCCCCTCCCCTCCCACTTGTCCGATTTCAGCCATTAACGAACTTGATCTGTCTTTTTACATAAAACGGTTAAATAACGAGTTTTGAAACGATCAAACAAAAATTGCGACCGCTAGAGCGTTAGCACACAAAGATATATTTATATATATAATTTTGAACGGACCTCTTTTTCGTCTTCTCCTGGGTAGGATCGATGGACATTTGAAGAAACGTTTCGAAAATCGCGTCACGTGTGCGACCTCAATAGCTGATTTCCCTTAAGGGAAATCTGCTAAAAGCAAGTGAAAGGAGGGGAAGTCGGCGCCTGTGGATGAGTGAGATTGGTTAGCATCTGGGGGACTCCTCCCACCTTGAGCCACCCACTCATCAGCAGCCAAAGGGTAAATAGATTATTTAATCGAAGACACTTCATTTTATGGTGAGAAGAAAAATATATACGAGCTAAATAAACATACCTTAATCAGAAATTGACTAGTTCAACGCGTCATACCTGGAAAAATGAAATAATTAAATATTAAAAAAACAATCTAAACTGGGCAAATAAAATTAAATCTCTTAATTCCAACCTGCCAACTTAATCATTTATGCAAGCAATTATGAAATGTTATTGTACAGATCATTGAATCGTCATAGTCATTGCAATATTACCAGATTTCCTTCATTAGGGAAATCCTGTATTGGTGAATTTAACTTAAAGGGGCAGTACTATCAGAAGTTCCGTTGTAATGAGCTGTGTTAACAAATGATAAATATTTAATCAAAATGTAATACTCGACGGTTCTTGCTTCGTAGATGTTTGTCTAGATCTAATATTAACGAAAATTCATGTATTCCTTTTAGTTTTCAGCCTTCAATAACTTCCATTTCTACAAATCTCACATTAGCGATAAGCCAATATCACAAAACGTCTTATTTCAAACTTAAATACATTGTTTTAATTGGACATTTAATATATTTCATGGATAAATGTCCAATTAAGTATAATATATGTGATGTCCCACAGATCGACGTTGCAAAATGTATGAGTCATTAGAAAATTCCCAAATCTACATTCAGAGCGTTTATATATATCAATATAAGGAAGTCGGTAACACATGGGTTGCGTAAACTAAGCAGATTTTTCACGTGCCAGTATGGCAAACTAGTGGTCTCATCGTGCCAAATATTCTCAGGAATATCGCGCAGACACACTTCATAGTAATTCGATCTAATGGTGTCTTCTCGTAAAAGTGTGTCAAAATAAAAACTTTTGTAGTCAATGGCCTGCATGTAAATAGCTGGTGGGGGTAGGTAAGAAGAAGTTTATGGGGCTAGGATAAAGCTGTGAGAGAGCCTACATGTAACAAAGTCATGAGGACTAATGTCGACTTGATGAAAAAAGTGCGTCACGCAGGGGCTGCGTAAAATAAGCAGATTTCCCGCGTAAAGTTATACAATAGAGAAATCTACATACGAGTGCCGAACAGTTACGGAAACGGTTAACTAGCTTTCGGCGGGAACGATTAGAAGCGACCATAGCTTGTCCGTTACACTTAATAAAAATGCAAATATCTCGGTTAATATTCAAGATAGAGAATAAATTTATATAACAATATTTATAGTAAGATTAATTTGCAATAAGATTGGTTCTATACAATTGTTCGTTCCGACGTATAGTAACGGAGATATTTCGAATTTTTGAAATTCCCCCCTCTAAACCCGATTAAATACCGACTTTGGCGACGATTAAACAAAAATTGCGACCGCTAGAGTGTTTTATATATATATATATATATATATATATATATATATATACATAGTTTTGAACAGACCTCATTTTGTCATCTCCTGGGTAGGATCGATGGACATTTGAAGACATTTTTCGAAAATCGCGTCATGAGTACACCTCAATAACTGATTTTCTTAAGGGAAATCTGCTAATAAGATGCTAGACCTAGAAGAACATAAAACGTATTCTACAAGAAGCCAAGACACACGAGGCAAATAGATAGCGTAGGTCTCAGAATGCCCATTAAAAACACGCGCAATGGGGATACAAAGAACTCAGTCCTTAAGAGGATTGCATCATTTTAAACAAGGCACTTTGAGAACGACTGGCACCAGAAATTTCATCATACTATACTGTAGGTACTATTGGTGGACAAGACAAAATAACCATTATAGTAACTGATTTTGGGATCAGTGTACTATTTTCATATTCTAAAACTAATAATATTGTTACGTTTATTACAAAAACAGTAATAAACGTTGTTTATTGGAATTCTTTTGGATTGCAAAATTAAACAAACAATTTATTTGACAATGCACAACATACTTGGCAAACAATTCTTAACTATTGCTCACATTATGCACTGATATTTTCACAGTTCAATAACTCACGATCACTGAAGTTCACAAAAATATGGCACTGCACTGATCTTTACAAAGAATACGGCACTGCACTGTTCTTTACATAAACACGGCACTACACTGTTGTTTACATAAAACACTGTACCGAAATTAAAAACACTGTTCACTGAGCGCATAACAGTGACTCACTTGAAGAGAACTGAGAACAAACTAAACTCCCGGGACGAGCTGAGACGCTTTTATAGCCGAGCTGCTAACTTCAAAAGGAAGGCCGAGAATAGGCTAGACGGCTTAGTCTAGATACTTCCGACGCCAACGTTCCTTACATCGGTTGGCTCCTTTCATCTCCTTCGTACTTCTTAAATATGTGATTAACTCCATTTAATTTTTCATGTACGAAGTTTTCGCAACAATATATTGAAGATCGTTACATTTTCAGGAAGATGATCCAATTCAAGGCATAATGAATGAATAGGGTTTCAATGACAAACTGGATTTAATCCAGGACCTCCAAGGTAGAGGGGGGGGGGGAGGGACGAGTCTACTGACCATTCATCCTAAACGACATGAAATTGATTCCCTTAAAAAGAATCCGGATGTAATACAACGAACAAGTGTGTTTCCAATTAGTGATTCTAGGTATACGGGTCAAATCTCCGCCGTCTAACACTATCACATACGAATTTCCATCCATGTCCTGGTTTTATTCTACGGGAGAAGGAAAACACCAGCAGAATGAATTTGCCATTGTTTTTTTTTTTTTAATCTGCGCGAAGAACACTGGAGTCTGGGGGTAAGATATGTTTGCAAGATTCAAACTCGCTGGCGTAAAATTAAAATCAGAATTGGATATCATTAAGGTTAGCTGGGTCCGAAGGGCAAAAAGTTCAATTTGACCAATATTGTTTTATCTCCGATTAGAGGTCTGGCTAAACAACAAGTCCTGGGCAACATTATTAACAAGAAGTTACAAAGATCATGACGTATGCTGATGAAAGATATCAGATCAGGGAAATGGGCTATTGAGGTCGTACTCATATTGTGATTCCCGAAATATTATTTTAAATGTTCATCGATCCCACCCAGAATATCACGAAAATGAGATCCATTCAAAATTAAGGTACCCGTCTTCGCTAAGGGAATTCCTTTGAGGCTGAGTGAAGGTATTTTTTTTTTGGCAACACTTCGATGTGTTCAATTACACTTCCCGGCTAGACGTGTTGTTTTCCCGTAAGGGTCAGATAGAGGACATAGAATAAAAATTTTAGTGTTGAAGAATAATTGAAATTTCCAGTGGGAGGACAGAGGGTTTAGAGGGGGAATTTTGAATATTCGAAATTTCTCCGTTACTATACGTCGGATCGAAAAATTCTACATAACCAACCTTATTGAAAACTAAATTAAAGTAACTATAAATCTTCTCTACCTCAAATATTAACCGAGATATATGCACTTATCAATTTTCAGTTTTCAAAAAATCCCCCTTCTTTATCATGGTACGTTAAGAATAAGCTAACGTATCATGAACCTACTTATTTCAAGCTGAAACTAAATACTGTTATCAACAAATCATTTCTAGATCAGATACATGCAAATACGTAACCCCCCCGGTCTTTTGTTTTTGGATTACTAAAATTAGAGTGATTGCGATGAAAATTATTCTGGTTCATGATAAATTGCAGCACTAGATATAGTAATTAGTTTTCAATGAAATGAAAATATTATTTTCAGCTACATTTCAGTAATTATTTTTCTTTCCTGTAATGAATATTTCTATTTTTCAGCTTTGAGGTGCTTATTTAAAATTAAGACGCTTTCCGTTGTTATTAAAATGTAAATTGGACGGAAAGATTTCTCATTGTCATTTGTATTTGCTCACTTAATGTTCACGGTGGTGTAAAGTGTAGAAGATGTAGATTTACCTTCACGTGGGAAATCTGCATTGTTTATGCAGACCCTGCGCGACGGACATTTTAAATTTAATTTATATGGATTTAGGAAAATGAATGTCAAAAGATTTAAAATCAAAATATTAAATAAATAACAATAGAAAAACTGATTAGACTTAAAGACTTAATTAACGAGTATATATATATATATATATATATATATATATATATATATATATATATATATATATAGAGAGAGAGAGAGAGAGAGAGAGAGAGAGAGAGAGAGAATAAAGATAATAGGGAGAATTTTGAATTTGAAATATCTCCGTTATTATACGTCAAATCATAAAAATGTATAAATCCAATCTTATTGTAAATTTAATCGCCTATAAATGTTTTTATATGCATATTTTCACTATCGTGAATATTAACCGAGATATTTGAAATTATTAGTTTTCAACCCTGAGAAACTCCCCCCCCCTCCTCATCTCATATTAACAATAAGCTGTTAGAGCAGGAACCTCTTCATTCTAAGCTTAAATACCTAATATTGTTTTCATGAGACCTTTATTATCCATACGGTACGTGCGAATTCGTTGTGCCTTGACGTTATCAATTAAGATTGTACCTTATTGTCTCGAAACTGGTTAATTCATCATACCATACTCGACATAACTGTTTCAGTCAACACTAAACAGCATATTATTGGCAGAAAACGGACCAGGAATAAGGGTGGTTTAGATGGGAAAATTCGAAACTTCAAAATATTTCCGTTATTATGAAATGTTATATAATCAATCTTGTTAAAATATTGATGCTCTACAATTGCCTTTCTATATATTTTTCGTAACTCAAATATTAAGAGAGTAATTCGTACTTTCTGGTTTTCAGTCAGAATAAGAGATAAGATATCACTAGTGTGTTATACCCGCAGATGGGAAATCTGCTTAGTTTACGAATCCCCAGCGTCTTTTTTAAGTTCTAATATCTAAATTTGCGGTTATAAGAGTATTACAGGCTGGGGCATTCGTCAGAGAAAAAAAAAATCTCATTCACGAAGACACAATGCCACGACACCGCCATGTGTGGTCTATATAATCCACACAGGTCTCTGCTCACCACCTAACCACTAATTAGCCTAGGCGCCACAAAAGCAAATGATTTTTTTACTTCTTCTTTATAAGCAATGCATCAATGTGTTCCTAGGACACTATTCTACGAATAAAATTAGCACTATTAGTAACGAAAATATCTATTTTTAATATTCCAGATTATATAAAAATATCATTCCGTGCTAAAACTCTTAATGTTTTCAACTATTCCTCACAATTTATATATTTGAATAACCTGGTTCTTTGAATTTTCTTTAAATTTTAATAATTTATTATGGTTTCAAAAATAAATAGTAAAAAAAAATATGTTGGTTTCTTTATTTAAAAAGGTAATATATTTTATTGCCTTAGCACAAATGAATAAACATGAATATGGTGTTCATGTGGATTATCACTTACAAGAAGAAGGATTTGAAAATTTGTGAGAATTTGAATTTGTGTTGGAATTGCGTTATATTAATTTATTCCTAAGTATGGTTTTTGTAATAAAAAAGTCAGCCACGCTGGAGCTGCGTAAACTAAGCAGATTTCCCACGTGAAGTTTTACAATAGAGAAATCTGCATACTGCTAACATTTAACACCACCGTGAGTAAATACAAACGGTAATGAGAAATCGTTAATACTCCAATTTATAATGAATCAGAATAATTTATATTTTAATAACTAAAATTTTAGTAGAATAGAGAAATCTGCCTACTAATAACAGTAGTAGTAACGAACCTCTAAACCTATTCACGAGGGACAAACAGTTACGGAAAGGGCCGAACTAGCTTTCCCGAAAATAGGTACCGAATATAGGAAACTTCTGCCGACCACACCCACTTAAAACAAATGAAAATATCTCGGTTAATATTCAAGATAGAGAATAAATGTGAAGAACAATATTTATAGCAAACCTAATTTTCAATAAGATTTATTCTATACAATTTTTCGATCCGATGCATAATAACGGAGATATTTCGAATTTTCAAAAATCCACCCTCAAACCCCCCCCCCTTCCACTAGTTCGATTTCAGCCATTAACGAACTTGATCTTTCTTTTTAGGTAAAACGATTAAATATCAAGTTTTGGTAACGATCAAACAAAAATTGCAACCGCTAGAGCGTTATGTGTATATATATATATATATATATATATATATATATATATATATATATATATATATATACATACAAATAATTTTGAACGGACCTCATTTTCGTCATCTCGATGGAAATTCGAAGACATTTTTCGAAAATCGTGGCATGATTACGACCTCAATAGCTGATTTCCCATCAGGGAAATCTGCTAAAAGCAAGTGAAAGGAGGGGAAGACGGCACCTTTCCCGCGTGAAGTTTAACAATAGATAAATCTACATACTGGTAACAACATCACCGTGAATATTAAGTGATTAAATACAAACGATAATAAGAAAACTCCCGACGGGAAGCGTTCTAAAGATTCCCTTAAAGTCTAAAGACACCCCCTCCCCCGTCTTTCGTTGTCGGATTACTAAAATTTGAGTGATTGAGATAAAAATTATTCCGATTCATTATAAATTACAGTACGAGATTCGGTAAATAGTTTTCAATAAAATTAATCTATCAATTTAGCTGCGTGAGGTTGGCAGGGGGGGGGGAATCAACAGAAATTTCTGTTCTATACAATTTTTCGAGTCGACATATAATAACAGGGATATTTTGAATTTTCGAAAATTCCCCCTCTAAACCTCCCCTCCTACTGGTCCGATCTCAGTTTTTAACGAGCTTGATCTTTCTTTTTACATAAAACGATTAAATATGGTGTTTGGTAACGATCAAACGAAAATTGCGACCGCTAGAGCGTTAACAGACAAATATATGTATGTATGTGTATATATATATATATATATATATATATATATATATATATATATATATATATATATATATATATATATGGTAGGATCGATGGAGATTTTTCGAAAATCGAGTCATGAGTACGACCTCAGTAGCTGATTTCCCCTAAGGGAAATCTGCTAAAATGAGTGGCATTATTAATGATCAAAGCATGCTTACGTGTTGAATGTTTGTTTCAACTATACTGAGTATTGTGCTAAAAATACTTTTGTTAAGGTAAGCCTGGAGTATGTAGTCCGTCAGACGGGGGCTTCGTAAACTAAGCAGATTCGAACGTGCTGGTTTGATACACAATTGATCTCCTCTCCCCATATATTTTTTATATCAAAGTGAAAATTCGATCAGTAGAAGTAATAAAGGGCGAACAATTCACTTAATATTTAAGCCACAAAGAAATCTATAGATGGACAATTGTAAAGCGTAATAATTGATGATGTCATCACGCAATGCCTTGGCACTTATCTTGCGAAGAAACAGTTCAATGAGAACAAAATTTGGTATTTAAGCTTTAAGTAAAGTGAATCAGGATATAACAGCTTAAATTTAATTTGATACGAGTAGGAGTGAGGGTTTACTGGAAGGTGGAAACTTAGAAAAGTCCGTCACGCAGGGGCTGCGTAAACTAAGCAGATTTCCCACGTGAAGTTTTACAGTAGAGAAATCTGCCTAATAAGAACTGTACTAGTAAGAAACCTCTAAACCTATTCACGAGGAACGAATAGTTAAGGAAACGGCCGCCAGAGCTCTCGGCGGAAAGTCCGAACACACAGAGAATACAAATGCAAATATCTCGGTTAATATTCAAGATACAGAATAAATGTATAGAACAATATTTATAGTAAATTTAATTTGCAATAAGATTGGTCCTATACAATCGATGCGATGCATAATAACGGAGATATTTCGAATTTTTGAAAACCCCTCCTCCCACTCGTCCGATTTCAGCCGTTAACGAACTTGATCTTCCTTTTTACAAAAAACGATTAAATACCGAGTTTGGTGACGATTAAAAAAAATTGCGACCGCTAGAGTGTTAACAGACAAATATATATATATATATATATATATATATATATATATATATATATATATAGTTTTGAACGGACCTCATTTTCGTCATCTCCTGGGTAGTATCGATGGAAATTTTTTGAAAATCGCGTCATGAGTACGACCTCAATAGCTGATTTCCCTTAAGGGAAATCTGCTAAAATGTATATATCTGGGTTAATAATCAAGATAGTCAAATAAAGTCCGTCACGCAGGGTCTGCTTAAACTTAGCAGATTTCCCTCGTGAAGTTTAGTAATAGATAAATCTACATACTGGTAACACAACACCACCGTGAATATTAAGTGAATAAATACAAACAGAAATAAGAAATGTTTCAGCCAATTTCAATAACCTGCCGACAGGAAGCGTTAGAAATGTAAACAAACAGGTCTGCCAGCCTCACAAAAAAAAAACAATTACTGAAATATATCAGAATATAACATATTAATTTTATTGAGAACTATTTACTATATCTAATACTGTAATTAATAATGAGTCAGAATAATTGTTATATCAGTCCAAAACCTTAAGACGAGGGGGGGGGGGATAACCAGGACCTATTTGCAAGTATCTCGTATAATAAAGGTCTCTTGAATATAATTTTTGGAATTTAAGCTTCGAATAATGTGATTTATTACGTAGCAGAGTATTGTTTATGTAACACCAGTAAAAGTGGGGGTTTACTGAAGGCTGAAAACTGAAAAATGCAAATATCTCGTTTAATATTCAAGATAGAGAATAAACGTATATAACAATAATTATAGTACATTGAATTTGCAATAACATTGGTTCTATACAATTTTTCGGTCCGACGTATGGTAACGGAGATATTCCGAAAATCCTCCCCTCTAAATGACCTTGATCATTCTTTTTACATATAACGACTAAATGTCAAGTTTGGTAACGATCACACGAAAATTGAGCGGTAACAGACAAATATATATATATACAGTTTTGAATGGACCTTTGAAGAAAGATTTCGAAAATTCCGTCATGAGTACGACCTCAATAGCTGATTTCCCCTAAGGGGCATCTGCTAAAAACGTAAATAAGAATACTTACAGAATATTACATTTGCAATAACATTGTTTCTATACTCTTTTTCGATCATACGGATATAACGAAGATATTCAGGAATAAAATAAAAATCCGTCACGCAGGGAAAGTGTAAATTAAGCAGATTTCCCACATGCTGGTATGACACTCAAGTGATCTGGCCTCACACGCATTCTCTAATTCTATGTGGAAAATAGTTGAGTAGAAAAGAGCGTTAAATGAAGACTGAGAAAAGTCCGTCACGCAGGGGCTGCGTAAACTAAGCAGATTTCCCACGTGCTGGTATAACACTTGTGATCTAATATCAGCACGTATTTATATCTAAAAAAACCGACGAGTTGAAGGTAGGAGGGGGTTACTAAATGCAGAGAACAAAAGAGTACGAAAACAAAAATAAGTCTATACAATAAATTATTTTTCTAGAACCCATTTTTTTTTCGTATATGACAGCAAATTCTCAGGGTGATTTACTAAATTTAAATTTAAAATACAATAGTTTAAAAAAAATCTAAAAACGCTCTATTAAGATTACTCTTATCATAATTAGGAGGCTCGAGGAAAACGTTTGTTCCTGTTAAGCACATTTGTTGCCATCGTGTACTGTATACTTTTTATCCAATATTTAGTAGTAATTGTACCTTTTTTAGCTTATAATTAAGTGTTTCAAGCTACAATTTGTTTTTTATATGTAATTCGTTTACAACGCCTACATCGGCGGAAAGGGCAGTGAACTACACCTGGCGTTTCCCAGATTGCCAATGCGTGCTGTGGAACAAGAGTCCCAGTATAAAAGGACCTTTTAAAGGGAAGTGTTCAAATGTAGATTCCCGTTGAGTGAAGGCGTTAACATTTAGAGGAGGAATTTAAAAGCTCCTCAATCGAAACAAGGCATAAAAGTTCCTTTTTACAAGCGCTGACCCGTGGGTAAAAGGATGGGGAGGCGTGCCTTGTGTCTCCTGGCAAGAATCAGCCAGTTCTGGCTAGCCCCTAAGCCCATTTCTCAAAGCTCAAAGCTCCCTTTTACTTAATTAAGCATTGACCTTTTCTCAGAGGAACGGTTTACGAAGTTTCACGCATACCGACGCCTGATAAGTGCTGCCATACTTGAAAAGGTTTTTTAAAACCCCCGCAACGATGAAGATGGGGGCTGCGTCAACTAAGCAGATTTCCCACGTGCGTCACGTATTTGCATTTATCTCGAAAGGTAAAAGTTCAATGAGAACAATATTTGGTATTTAAGCTTCAAATAAACTACTTCATAACATAATGGAATATTGTTAATATGAAATGACTAGGAGTGAGGGTTTACTAAAGACCGAAAACTAAAAAAATGTAAATATCTGTGTTAATAATCAAGATAGTGAAAAGATGTACATAACAACACTTATAGAACAATACATTTGCAATAAGATTGGTTCTATACAATTTTTCGATCCGACGCACAATAACGTAGATATTAAGAATTTTCGAAACTCTCCCCGTTTGACCCACCCCCGCCCACTGGTCCGATTTCAGCCGTTAACGTTAATAAACATTATTGGGTAAAGAACTACAAGTCTTAATTGAAGAAGAATGATGCATGATGATGTTTTAAATGAAAACCATATTCCGCATTTAACTTTGGAATTATATAACAGCTTATTGTTAATATGGAAGGGGTAAGAGTGGGGGTCTACAGAGGAAATATTTATATGAATATTCAATAGAGAGAAAACTTGTAACTAACAACATTTATAGGACATTGCATTCGCATAAAGATTGCTTGTATACCATTTTTCGACCCGATACATAATAACGCCTGGTTTCAGCTATTAACGAACTTGATCTTTAATCTTATATATATATATATATATATATATATATATATATATATAACTTTTAAATATGGGGCTTGGTAACGCTTAAACAAAACTTGAGAATGAGTTTTAATGCTAGATGATATTTTGCGATTCTGTTCGATCAAATAAGAGCAGTTTTGGAGACACTTGATTCAATTATAAAATAAAGTAATAACAAATAAACGGGTAAAGTTAAATGAAACCGTTTAAAAATATTATTAAAATATCTGCGTTATTATTGATAGTTGTTATATACGTATGTATTCAATTAATAATATATTTCTTGTATAATATTAAATATTTCCTTATACCAATTACATTTTTGACAGAAAGCATTCGAATTTTCTTTAAATATATGAAACATGTTAAAAAGTAAATGCCAATAATTAAAAAAAAAAACTTTTTATTTATTTATTAATATTAAATAAACGCCTAGAAGCAAAAAATGAAAAAATAATCCAGAAAAAAATAGTGGCTCCCGGCGGGATTCGATCACAAGATTTCCGGTTACAAAAGAATGCACTATCAGTTGAGACACATGGGGTACTTGAAATATACGTATTGGGAACAATACGTACAAGGCGTTAAGTCAAACTTTAATATTTTTTTTATTTAGACGAACCCGTGGGAAGTGCGGTCTCTCGCTTTAACTGAATTGGTTTTTCATTAGGTACTAAACACTAAGAAACTTTCGTTCAAATCGGTGGGAGGAAGGCCGTGCACTCCCCCTGTAAGTTTTAAGTGTTGTTCACTTAAAAAGTTGAAAATAGAGGATAAAACGTTAAGATGAGGGCTTATATGGTATCCTGTGAGGTAATCCCTGTATCAATTCTACACTAAGGCTAAGACGCTCTTGCCTGACGAACGCCTTAACATTGATGAAATTACGTCTAATTACCTTCTCTATTTGACGTTACTGATGCTTTGTGATGTCGCCACCATTTCTTTCTATTCTACTACAACAATGTAAGCTCATCAGAATATTTATGGCTTACTTTGCGCTTGTTAAACCCATAATTAAAACCCATTGTCGGTTCCAGTTATCTCCTTTTCAACCCACCCTCCCTTTTATCACCTAATACTAACTCCAGAAAATTCTTGCTAATACAAACTAATTAAAAAATAAATATGTTTGGATTTCCGAAAAATGTGGATAAACGAGAGTGGAAATAAAGTCAATTTCATTAACAAAAATTATAAATGAAATATATTTTCATAGAATGTTTCATTAATTAATTTTTTGAGAGTTTTCTCGTGAAGTATTCTGAATTTTCATTTCTTTGGAAGTAGCCTTTTTTTTTTTTTTTGTGATAGGTAACAGTTTATTGGGAAAAGCTAATGGATTGTGTTGAAGTGGTAATAAACTGTTCTGGGAAAAGAATCTTTATTGTAGCTCGTGACTTATAGTTTAATTATGACTATAAAACACGATTTCACGTTTTTAATTAGAAAAATAATAACCATGGCACTGACGTTTAGATTTCAAGGTAAACCACCACTCCCGGTTTTAAATCGGGCTTCTCATATAGTCTGTTTTAATCCATGCAATAGAAGGACTAAAAAAAAATCATTAATATTCTATGAGCCAGTTTTAATCAATTGGGTAACAAAATAAGAGGACAACGACATACAAACATGAAAATACTTTTGCATGTTTGGTTTAGAAAATTTATTCGAAAAGAAATAAGCTATTCAAGTTGCACTCATCGTAGGATTTTTCAGAAATGTTTCCCATGTCCATCGATCGATGATGAAAATGAGCTTCATTCACGTTAAGTACTCTGGGAATATTACGATGAAGGCAGATAATCGGCTTTTTAATATAATAGGAAAATACTTAATTTCAAGAATATTACCAAAAATTACTGATTATTCAATTTGTCAGATTGGCAACTTATGCAAGAGATCTTATTCTTCCATAATATTTTTAATTTATTATTATACTCGCTTATATGACTGCCAATGCATTGATTCCAGGGAATAGACATTTTAGTTCTTATACTGGTAATAAAATCTATTTTAGCTGAATTCCTAAGGGGGGGGAGAGGGGGGGAATTCAAAATATTTCCTTTATTATGAGTGGGTCGTAGAATGTTATAGAACCAATCTTGTTAAACTATTGTTATTCTATGCACTTTGTTCGCAAGTTTTGTTTAAGCGTTACCAAGCCCCATATTTAAAAGTTATATATATATATATATATATATATATATATATATATATAAATATACAAAAATTTAATTGGTATAAGGAAATATTTAATATTATACAAGAAATATATTATTAATTGAATACATACGTATATAACAACTATCAATAATAACGCAGATATTTTAATAATATTTTTAAACGGTTTCATTTAACTTTACCCGTTTATTTGTTATTATTTTATTTTATAATTGAATCAAGTGTCTCCAAAACTGCTCTTTGATTTGATCGAACAGAATCGCAAAATATCATCTAGAATTAAAACTCATTCTATTCTTCAACACCATTGTCATCCGCAATAAAATTGATAACTTGATGATAGAATTATACGACAGTGACCAAGGCCAAGCACATTGAAAATATAGCTCGAAAGTAAAAAACTGTTAAAAGAATATTTTTATGTATAGAGCTAGAAAGTTTTAAATATTTATTAATTGTAAAATAAAATAATAACAAATAAACGAGTAAGGTTAATTGAAACCGTTTAAAAATATTATTAAAGTATCAGCACTATTATTGATAATCGATAATACTTATGTATTCAATTATTAATATGTTTCTTATATAATATTAAATACTTCCTTATACCAATTACATTTTTGACAGAAAGCATTCGAATTTTCATTAAATATATAGAACACGCTAAACATTAAATACCAATAATTAAAAAAAAAAAACTTTTTATTTATTAGTTAATATTCAATAAACGCCCTAATAGCAATAAATAAAAAAAAATCCAGAAACAAGTAGTCGCTCCTAGCGAGATTCGATCTCAAGATTTTCGGTTACAAAAAGAAAGAACTATCAACAGAACCACGGAGGCTCCTTGAAATAAACATCTTCGAAACAGCTCAAGACGTTCTGACAAACTTGAACAATTGTTTTTATACGAACGCGGGAGTTCTCTCGCTTTAACAGAATTACTTTTTCATTAGGTACTAAACACTAAAAAAAGTCGCTCAAATCGATGGGGGAAAGGCCGTACACACCCGTTGTTAGTCCATGATGTGCGACTCGGATATACATTTTTAACCAAAATGAAACTATGGGCCCCAATTGTTAAATGGTTAAATCAATAGTAACTACCCATTAAAAATAGATAGGACGAAAAATGTTATATTTTAAGGTTTAATATCCAAAAAAGCGTATTAATTTGACGGACAAAAGTCTTTATTGCTTTTCCGGAATGTATTAAACCAAAAAAAAAAATAAATATTTTTGCTTAAAAATAAATTAATGAACTTCAGGCCCGAAAGATATTTTTATCCATAATATCAATACAATAAAAATGTTTAAATATAAAATAAAATTCCAATTTTCATACAAAAATAGATCATTAAGTAATTTATGATCAGGTACATCGCCTCTTTAAGCTGGAGACAAGTTTCTCAATATTTTTGAAGCATTTCATAATTTAGTAATTCAAGAATGATAAATTATAAATTACATCATATGTATGTACTTCCAACGTTATTAAGCTTGTTAACTAAGTGAAATTAGTTATTAACCTGATAGATTTCAGAAAACGTATAATTGAATTTGAGAAATGTATTATTTCAGTTGGCGTTTTATAATAATACCAGCCATGTTACCCGTCGTAAAAATAGAAGTGGTAAATCTAAATATTGGTTTAACATAAGGAGAAATCATACTGTTATTTTCATCCTTTAACAGAAATGTCCTGTAACACATACAATAACTGTAAAGTCATTCAGTTTTAATACCCGTGAAGTAAAATGTGGCAAGTGGGAAATTGAATTCATAATGGTTTCCCGTCGAAATATAAATATACGAGCTCTAATGCCTTAGTTTTCGTGATATTGTCGTAGCATTGTTTTAAGCCTAGTCCACACCATTAGACCATGTTGCGCGATTTGTCTATAGACCGTCTAGAGACGGTTTCGAGACACGGCCTGTAGACTGTCTAGAGACACCGTTCATTGTCTCGTCTAGTGTCCACACTACGATGTAAATTTCTCAGTCTCATGTTCACAGTCCGCCATGGAGGAATTTGTTTTGTTTGGAATGAGTGGTAATTATAAGTGAAAGAACACGAAAACGTTGGTGGACGCGCGAAGTACTTTCAGAAGGGCCTAGATTCGGTAAAGCTCTATCAAGTAAATTAAGATTGAAAGACGCCATGGGTTTTCGGAATTTTACCCGGCTGACGACTACTGATTTTTAAGACTTGCTTCTGATTGTTGGAATTATAATAATGAAACAAGTCCCTTTGACTCGTTCGCTGGTAGGAGGAACTGCAGATACTCTTATGCAAACCATGTTGACTTTTTGGGAGAGGTCCCACTCGTCGAAGTAATTTTTTTTCGATCCCGGTTGAATGATGTTTTTAAATTATGAATTCTCTTTTCTACGTCCGACACTGTCGCATTGTACTTTGCAGCCAGATATTCAAGGGCCGTTTTTTTTCACCCGGTTTTTATAATGAGGACTCGTAACATCCCACAAACAATAAGATACGTGGTAATCCTCAATAAGACTCAAAACTTTTTCATTAGGCTACATGTTTCAAAGTAACTAAAACACATTCGAAAAATTGAATAAACAGCCAAACCACAGCTCTGTAGCTGAAACAGAATGAAGATGTCTCATCTCTAGACACTGAGTACGTCCACACTCTCAAAATGTTGGGCAATATGTCTAACGTTGTATTAAGTCTCAAATTCCAATCGGGAGACCTTAAGCTAAGTACACACCAGTAGACCATGTTGCGCGATTTGTCTGTAGACCGTCTAGAAACGGTTTCGAGACACGGTCTATAGACTGTCTAGAGACACCGTTCATTGTCTCGTCTAGTGTCCACACTACGATGTCAATTTCTCAGTCTCATGTTCACAGTCCGCCATGGAGGACATTGTTTTGTGTGG
This sequence comes from Riptortus pedestris, assembly GCA_019009955.1. Lineage (NCBI taxonomy): Eukaryota > Metazoa > Arthropoda > Insecta > Hemiptera > Alydidae > Riptortus > Riptortus pedestris. The sequence goes on from CM032233.1 coordinate 109,605,196, forward strand.
AATGATTTCCTGCTTAGTGGTAATTATAAGTGAAAGGACACGAAAACGTAAACGTTGGTGGACGCGCGAAGTACTTACAGAAGGGGCTAGATTCGGTAAAGCTCTATCAAGTAAATTAAGATTGAAAGACGCCATGGGTTTTCGGAATTTTACCCGGCTGACGTCTACTGATTTTGAAGACTTGCTTCTGATGGTTGGAAGAATAATAATGAAGCAAGATACAAAGTTTAGGGAAACCATCCACGCTTCTCTTCGACTGGCAGTCACACTGCGTTTCCTTGCAAGTGGAGATTCATTCAAGAGCCTCATGTACACCTTCAGAATATCAAAGCAGGCAATATCGAAAATGGTACCAGAGGTCTGCGAAGCAATTATCTCATCATTAAAACAATACGTAAAGGTATGCATAAAACAATTGTTACTACTTTTTTCGCTCCCGGTTGAATGAAGTTTTTAAGTTATGAATTTTCTTTCCTACGTCCGACAGTCACATTTTCTTTGCAGCCAGAGATTCGAGTGCCGCTTTTTTTTCACCCGGTTTTTATAATGAGGACTCGTAACATCCCACAAACAATAAGATACGTGGTAATCTTCAATGAGACTCATTACGTTTGCATTAGGCCACATGCTTCAAAGTAACTAGAACACGAAAAACTGTATAAACAGCCGAACCACACCACTCGGCAGCTGGAAACAGAGTGGAGATGCCTAGTCCCTAGGCGCTGAGTACATCCACACTGTCGAAATATTGCGCAATATGTCTAAGTTGCATGAAGTCCATTCCAATCTGGAGACCATAGACCTGCGATTTTTGGTCTGGCAACAAGCCCGTAGACGGAAGTCGGTCTATAGACCTGTCTACGTAGACAACCTGAGACACGTCTCAGAGACCAAAATGTCTCTAGTGTGGACTAGGCTTTATGCGTGCGGCATGGAATGGCTCTTCGATGAATATTGACGAACTTATTCATAAGGTCAATGAAAGTTCCTAGTTTCCTGTAAAAAATAAGCGCTGCATCACCCCAGCATTCAACTGAATATTTTATAATAAAATTCTTTTCAGGGATTAATCAATATGAGATGAACACGGTGGTTGTAAATTAGCTGGCTGTGTTACCCGTGGCAGAGAGTTGAAATAAATTGGTTTCATGGAAGTTTATTAAGGTTATTCAAGGTAAATCCCCATTTCTACGAATGGCAGAAAGCCATAATATAGCGTATGGTCACACAATTCATTCCCTAAATAAATATTTATACTGACCTTTCAGAACTACAACAACAGCCCAATAATGAAACATCTCTAACAGACACATATTTTCAATAACATTAAAATGCAGACTATAACATTAAACTGCGTATTGGTTTTCTGCTCCACATTAATCCACTGCAGAAAAGATAACGGTGTTTTACAATGACTGTTGATCATAGATACATTTTACTATGTAGAATAAGGTTAATTTTCCTTTTCGTCCTTCTAAGCAGATTTCCCTTCAGGGAAATCAGCTATTGATTGTACTCATGACGCGATTTTTGAAAAATTTCCTCAAATGTTCATCCATTCTACCCAGAATATGACGAAAATGGGGTCCGTTCAAAACTGTACATATATATATATATGTTTGTGTGTGTGTGTGTGTGTTTAGATCGGTTATTAAAACTCGATAAGTAATCGTTTAACGTAAAAAGAAAGAACAAGCTAACGGCTGAAATCGAAAAAGCAGGAGGCGGGAAGGGGTTAGAGGGGTGAATTTTGAAAATATGAAATATTTCCGTTTTTATACCTCTAATCAAGAATTAGTTCTCATCGTTCAGTAAACTCCTACTTCAACCATATCAACAATCAGCTGTTATATCATGAACCAAACCATTCTAAGATTAAATACTAAGTACAGTTTTCAAGAGACCTTTTTTATGCTAGATACTAGAAAATTCGTTACGCGATGTCAATTAAGGTACGTTCATGTACCAAAAAAGATTCATTTGGTCTATACCATACTCGATACTTAGCCCTTTCAGTCAACACTGAACAGCATATTGGTTATTGGGAGAAATTGGTCCAGAAAAAAGGGGGGGGGGGGTTCGAAAAAATCCAAAAGATCTGAGTTACGGTGAGTTTGACTAAACAATTTTATAGAACCAATCTTGTTAAAATATTGATGCTCTACAACTTTTTGTCTACGTATTTTTTCCTAACTCAAATGTTAAGCGAGTTATACGAAATTTCTTGTTTTCAGCATTTAGTAACCCCCTCCCCCTCTACAAATCGAATTTTGACTTAGAAATTGAGAATATAAGGTTAGATGACATTAATACCAGCAAGTGGGAAATCTTAGTTTACGCAGCTCCTGCATGACCGAATTTTACTCTTAGCACTGCAATAGGCAGAGGTTTTAGCAGTTTTCCGTTAAGGAAAATCAGCTATTGAGGTTTTACTCATGATGGGATATTCGAAATTTCTACAGATGACGAAAATGAGGTCCGTTCAAAAAAACAATATATATATATATATATATATATATATATATATATATATATATATATATATATATATATTTTCTTTTTCTTTTTTTGAACGGACCTCATTTTCGTCCGAGTTTTTTGTCAGAACAATTTTTGTCTGTTAGTTACCAAACTCGATATTTAAACGTTTTATGTAATTCTAAAGATCTATTTCGTTAATGGCTGAAATCCGACCATTAAGGGGGCGGTTTAGAGGGGGGGATTTCGAAAATTCATTATATCTCCTTTATTATGCGTCACACCGAAATATTGTATAAACCCTACCTTATTGCAAATGTAATGTTCTATAAATGTTGGTATGTGCGTTATTTTCACTATTTTGAATGTTAGCCAAGATTTTTGCGCGTTTCCGCCTTCAGTGAACATCCACTCCAATTCATGTCATATTAAAAAGTCCGTCAGGCAGGGGCTGCGTTAACTAAGCAGATTTCCCACGTGCACCACGTATTTGCATTTATCTCATGATATAAAAGTTCAATGAGAACGAAATTTGTTATTTAGGCTTAAAATAAAGTGCTTCATAATATAAGAGAGTATTGTTGCAAATATCTCGGTTAATATTAAAGATAATGAAAGCATGTAAATAACAACATTTATAGAACATCACATTTGCAATACGATTGGTTCTGTACAAATTTTCGGTCCGACGCATAATAACGGAGATATTAAGGATTTACGAAATACCTCCCCTCTAAACCCCCCCCTCCCCTCCCCGTCCCATTTAGCCGTTAACGAACTTGATCTTTCTTTTTACATAAAACACTTATAAATCGAGTTTCGTAACGATTAAACAGAAATTGCAATCGCTAGAGCGGTTAACAGACAAATATATATATATATATATATGGTGTTGTTGTTTTTTTGGAGGTTTGGTCAATATTGGTCAATAAAATCTTAGTTTATGCCGATATTTCGAGAATTTTATTTTCTCTTCTTCAGGGCTGTAAAATTACAGGTGCTACTTTATAATATTGCACATTGTTAAATTAGATTGTAAGAGGAGGTGTTTATGCTATTTTTACTTACCAAGACTAAAGATACTTAAAAACTACTATCCATATTGCACTAGAGTTACTGGTTACAGTAACCTTCCCTGGTTTGTTTACATTTAGGGGGGTCAGAGCCTTATGTTTTTGTATGTCTACAGTATATTGTCTTATGTGAGTTGAACTATATTATAATTATTATTCTAGCTATTATATTATGTTGGAACTATTGTTATGTGTTATTACAATTATTGTTATATTTTATTAAAGCTATATTCATGTTATATGAAAGCTATTATGTTATTGTTACTTTATTATGTTACAACTGTTATTGTTATGTGTTATTATAATTATTGCTATATTTTGTTAAAGCTATTATGTTATTGTTACTTTATTATGTTACAACTGTTATTGTTATGTGTTATTATAATTATTGCTATATTTTGTTAAAGCTATTATGTTATTGTTACTTTATTATGTTAAAGCTATTATGTTATTGTTCTATATTTTATTACAACTGTAATTGTTATGTTGCACCAAACAATTTTATTGTTATTTTACTATGTTACAACTATTATTGATCTATTTTCATGTTATATTAAGGCTACTATGGTGTTGTTATTTTATTATGCTACAACTATTATTGCTGTGTGTTATTTTTACAGCCCTGAAGAAGAGAAAATAAAATATTCGAAATATCGGCATAAACTAAGATTTTTTCACCAACATTGACCAAACCTCCAAAAGAACAACACCGTATATAAATATAACCTGGTAAGTAGGATCGATGGACATTTGATAATTTTTTCGAAAATCACATCATGAGTAAAATAATCGCATCTTGAGATAAAAACAAATATACGACGCATGTGGAAAATCTGCTTAGTTAACGCAGACCCTGCATGACGACCATTTTAATAACTAAACTTTATTGTTTATGGTGAGTTAAGAGATGACTTTCTCCAATCACTATTGTGGATGCTGGGCCCTTATTATTCCGACATACCAGAACTATAATCACTTCCGCTTGGCTGGAGAATTAGGACGGCTTCCTGAAAATTTGAATATGTTTAATACAGAAAGAGATTTTTTCCCCAATGACGGAGCCAGTCTTCCCTATTACACCGTTCTTTTTATTCAGGAATATATTTTACGTCGACAATATGCAAAACTCTTTCTGGAATGACAAAGAATGTTTCTATACTGAAGGAGGGAGAGGGACTAAGGGAGTTGTTGAGTGAGAGGGGAAACCTTTTTTAGAGAGAGAGCTCATCTAGAATTTTATGCCGAACGAAGGGGCTTTGAGCTAGGGGCAGGAATTCAAGGCAGCCGCAGGGAGGGCCTTTCCTTCGGCCAACTCTCCTTTAGCCGCCCACTCCCTAAAAAGTTATAATCTCTCTGTCAACCCTTTAATAAAAGAACCGGCTCAGAAATAAAATTGTCTTTTGCAATTACAAACATTTGTAATTCATTTGCGGAAGTCGCAGAGCGAGTTAATTATTAAAGCCATTTTAGCAGATTTCCGTTTAGGGAAATCAGCTACTGAGGTCGTTCTCGTACCACGATTTTCGACAACTTTCTTCAAATGTCCATGGATCCTACCTAGGAGATGACGAAAATGGGGTCCATAAAATATTGCGTATCTCTCTCTCTCTCTCTCTCTCTCTCTCTCTCTCTCTATATATATATATATATATATATATATATATATATATATATATATATATATATATATACCAGCGGACCCGATAGACGTTGTCCTGCATGGTATTTCTAGCGATTTGGATATAAAATTTAATAGTATTATGTTTGAAATAAAGGCTACTTTGAATAACACAAAAAACAACTTTTGTTATGTGCGCGTTTGCCTAAAAACAAATAGAAAATGAAATATCGCGAATTTTTTATTCAGGCCACCCTTATAACCCCCACTCCTGTTCGAACCTAAAAAATTTAATATAGCTAATAACCATTGAAGAATTAATGCTAATTTACATATAGAGTTTTGTTAAGTTCGGTTCAATCGTTAGTGCCCAACAAAATTGTGTGGCTCACACTTTAATTTTTTAGTCTATATCTCGTTCATACTTTACACGATTAAAGTGAATATAACAAAAGTTACTCTAAATAACAAAATAAACAACTTTTATCCTGTGCATATTTGCCGAAAAACCAATAGGAAACGAGTGATCACTATTTTTAATTTTAGAACTCCCTCACAACCCCCACTCCTGCTCCATCTGCCGGGCTGATTTGTAAATCTAAACCATCCAGGGCGACACCCAAACGCATACAAAATAATTCATTCAATTCGGTCCAGCCGTTTAGGAGGAGTTCAGTGACATACACACGTACAGTAGAATTATATATATATATATATATATATATATAAAGATATATATGTTACAGCTCTAGCGGTCGCAATTATTGTTTGATCGTTACCAAACTCTCTATATAAGCGTTTCATGCGAAACTAAAGATCAAGATCGCTAACGGCTAAATTCAGACTAGGGGGAGCGGAGTTAGAGGGGGAGAATTTAGAAAATTCGACATATCTCTGTTACTATATGTCGGATAGAAATATTCTATAGGAACAATCTTATTGAAAATTAAATGGACAATAAATATTGTTACATTCGTTTATTATCTATCTTTAATATTAACTGAAATATTTGGATTTTTCAGTTTTTAGCCTTTAACGAACCACAACTTCTACTCATATCACAAACAATACTCTGTTATATAATAAACTATTTTATTTGAAGCTTAAATACCAAATATTGTATTCAAGAGAAATTTATTTTACAAGATACATGCAAATATGTTCTGTTGCCCCCCCCCCGTCTTATGTTCTTGGACTACTAAAATTTGATTGATTGAGATAAAAATTATTCTGATTCATTATATATTACATTACTAGATTTAGTAAATAGTTTTCAATAAAATTAATACGTTATATTCAGATATATTTCAGTAATTGTTTTTCTTTACCGTGAAGAATATTTCTACATATCTGTTCAGCTCTGAGAGGTTGGCAGTCCTTTTTTTTACAATTCAGACGCTTTCAGTTGAGAGGTTATTAAAATTGACTGAAAGATTTTTCATTACCGTTTGTATTTATTCATTTTATATTTAAGGTAGTGTTAAGTGTTACCAGTATGTACATTTATCTATTGTAAAACTTCACCTGGGAAATATGCATAGTTTACGCATCCCCTGCCTGACACACTTTTGTTATTATTTGTTTTGTTTTAAGGTCACCCGAGGCGATCTTTGCAAAAAAACAAAATTATTGAAAATGAACTTCTAAATAAATGCACAAATAAGAATTAAACAGAAGTGTGTATTATTTATCGAGTATCGGAAGGCCACCAATTTAAAAGGCGACTACGAAATCATAATACATAATTAAAAGAGAATAACTTCATTACTTAAAATAACACTTCTAGAATTTATTTGAATGGCAAAAGGTACGACAAAATGTAATTATTATTTAGAGTTAGCCCAAAACTTGACGATGTTACCGAGTAGCAGCTTAAAGCGGTCGTCCCCGGCCGTCGTATGTCACCTGAACTCTGCAAGGTAGCTGGCCAAGTTGTGTAACAATAAACGATCACTAAGTGGTGATAATAAACACCAAGTGGTGTTAATCACTCATTTTCTGATAACAAAAGAAACAGAATGACTAAGATAACCTTGATAAGTATGAACAGCCTAAAGCGATAGCAATAACAACGAATAGCTATACACGGTGAATAAGTAAATATTTTATCTGTAAATAATGAATGGTATCCGGTTAACCATTTTGTCATTCATAAATTCTAGAAGTGTCATTTTAAATAATAAAGTGATTTTCTTTTAATTATGATTTATTATCGCGTCTTAAAATGGGTGGCCCCCGAAAACCGATAACCAACACAAGTTATTAACATTAATTACAAGAAATAAACACAACAAATACACATTCAACAATAGGAAGAAGCACAAGTCCGTCACGCAAAGGCAGCGTAAACTAACCAGATTTACTGCTTGCTGATATGACTCACACGTAATCTCATCACGCCACATATTCGGAATGAAAAACAGAATGTACGAAATACTCGTTTAATATTTGAGTTAGTGAAATATTCATAAAGCTACAATCGTAGAGCATCAATATTTTAACAAGATTGGTTATATATAACATTTTACGATCCAACTAGTCATAACTCAGATATTTTTAAATTTCGAATCCCTCCCGCTTTATACCCGCCAATTCCTGGTCCGATTTCTGCCAATAACAAATAATGTGATGCAGATATTATGAACTTTTTTGAGACAATAATGCAAAACCATAATTGATGGCGGTTCCACACAACGAATTTTCATTATCCCGAATGAAAACAATATTTGTTATTTAAGCTTAGAGTAAAGAGTTCATATGAAGATATGAGTAGGAGTGGAAGTGTACCGAAGGCTAAAAATTAAAAATCCAAATATCTCGGATAATAATCATATTAGAGAAAATATGTATATAAAAAAATGTATAGACAATTGAATTTACAATAAAACTGTTTTTTTTTACACTTTCTCGATCGGACTTTAAATAACGAAGATATTTTAAATTTTCTACATTCCCCTCCTCCTACTGGACCGATTTCTGTCCATGATGAACTTGATCTTTCTTTCTATATAAAAGGACTATATATCGAGTTTGGTAACGATCAAACAAAAATTGCGACCGCATATCGGTATTTCGTTTTCAGTATCTTGATTATTAACCGAAATATTTGAATTTTTTTAGTTTTCATGAGTAAACCACTATTCATGTCTTACTAATGATAAACTGTTATACCATCAATTGCTTTATTCAGAGCTTCAATACCAAATATTGTCTTCTTTGTCTGGTTGCTGTATGAGATAAATGCATATATGTAGAACAATGATCTCATTAATTAAAGTATTCCAGTTTTGACTGATTTATTTTATGTATACCGAACTCAATATTTAATCGTTTAATTAAACTCTAATGTTCATATTCAGTAATGGCTGAATTTACCCAGAAATAGGGATGGGGGGGGGGCAGAGGAGGTGATCGTAATTTCATAACATCTCATTTATTATGAGTAGCATAAAAGATTTGATAGAACCAATATTCTTGTTAAAAAAAAATGATGCTCTACAATTGCCCCTCTTTACATTTATACGTAACTCATATATTGAGAGGATTATTCGCATTTTCATGCATTCATCGTTCTTTCGAAAATTCTCCGTTTCTATAAGTCGGATCGAAAATTTGTACATGACCAATCTTATTGAAAATTAATTTATCTATAAATGTTGTTATATGCATTCTTTCTCTATCTCAAATATTAACTGAAATATTTGCATTTTTCAATTTTCAGCCTTCAATAAACACCCTTGTTTGGCATTGCACGTTATGAATTAGCCATCATATCATGAACCGTCTTATTTCAAGTTGAAATACCAAATATAGTGTTCAACAAATCGTTTCTTGATGAGACACATTCAAATACGTACTGATGACCTCCTCCCTGTCAAAATCAATTTACACTATTATTAACATTGTCGATGCTCATTCAAGCATTATTCAATTTTAATTTTAATTTTATCTGACTTTAGCATTCAAATTGCATTTAGTAACTGTAATGTGAGTAGAACAGTTATTCACGAGTGAATATTTATTTTATTTTCATAAAGCACATATATCTAACCAATGTTCTCATGCATTAATATATACATTATTATTTAACTTAGTTACTTCACTCATAGTTTTTATTTACTCAATTTACTATGATCTACCAGTGTGTTTTATGCATTTGTTCATCTTATTCATTTTCAAAATCAATTTACATTATTATTAACATTGCCGATGCTCATTCAAGCATTATTCAATTTTAATTTAAATCTTATCTGACTTTAGCATTCAAATTGCATTTAGTAACTGTAATGTGAGTAGTACAGTCATTCACTAGAGAATATTTATTTTATTTTTCATAAAGCATATACCCAATCCATGTTCTCATGTATAAATATATTCATTCTTATTTAACTCAGTTTTTCTACTCATAATTTCTTTATCATTACACAATGTGTATTTGTTTAAGCAATTCAATTGGCAATATGGTTATTTCAAACAACTCATACCCTACATTAATGTTTATAAGAACTTGGCATGGATTCTACAAATTTAAACTTAAAATGTTTCATTTCACTACTTTACTTTATTTTATTAATGAACTTTACATGTTGTTTAATCATTTTCAGTAAATGAATTATGTAAATGTGACTGATATTTCAGCTTAGATATAGTAAACAGGTTTCAATACAATTAGTATATTATATTCAGATAAATTTCGGTAATTGCATTTTTTTCCAAGAGTATTTCTATCTTTCACCTGTGAGAGATTATTAAAGTGTAAATCGACTGAAAGATTTCTCATTGTCTTTTGTATTTGTTCACTTAATATTTAGGTGGGGTAATTCTGAGCTATTATCCGGTTAACTTCAATTCCCTCCATACTGTAATATTACATTAGTGTAGTGCTGAATATTAATATTCAGTCCTAATTATGTGTCGGAAAACGAAAATATATTAATAAACTTAATTTAGTAGTCGTCTGGCTCACTATCGGTATCTGGCTCATGAACGACGCGAGATAAATTTTGTAACACTAAAATTTCCAAAATACGCCATCGGTGGTTAAAACCGAGTGTGGGGGTTTTCTTGTTCTAACTTTGGTATAAAACAAGAGTACATCACATTTTTAGGGCGATTGGTCAGATCTACAATGGCGAGGACGAGCAACCTCGCGTCGTTCATGAGCCTGATACCGATAGTGAGCCAGAAGACTACTAAATTAAGTTTATTAATATATTTTCGTTTTCCGACACATAATTAGGACTGAATATTAATATTCAGCACTACACTAATGTAATAACCCCCACCCTCGGTTTTAACCACCGATGGCGTATTTTGGAAATTTTAGTGTTACAAAATTTATCTCGCGTCGTTCATGAGCCAGATACCGATAGTGAGCCAGAAGACTACTAAATTAAGTTTATTAATATATTTTCGTTTTCCGACACATAATTAGGACTGAATATTAATATTCAGCACTACACTAATGTAATAACCCCCACCCTCGGTTTTAACCACCGATGGCGTATTTTGGAAATTTTAGTGTTACAAAATTTATCTCGCGTCGTCCATGAGCCAGATACCGATAGTGAGCCAGACGACTACTAAATTAAGTTTATTAATATATTTTCGTTTTCCGACACATAATTAGGACTGAATATTAATATTCAGCACTACACTAATGTAATATTACAGTATGGGGGGAATTGAAGTTAACCGGATAATAGCTCAGAATTACCTTTAGGTGGTATTAAGTATGAAAGTATGTAGATTTATCTATTGTAAAACTTGACGTGAGTAATCTGCTTAGTATATGCAGCGTTTGTGTGACAGACTTTTTTGTATCGTCACTTTATTGTCAGAGTTTATGGTTACGTCGGTCATTTGTGTACTATTAAATTTAATAAATTCTAATTCCTTCAATACTTTTTGATCCCTATTATAAAATCATTTATAATTTATTTCATTTCTATATGAATCCATATGAAATAATATTTCATGAATTCGTAGTAGTAGTTAATTAAATTTATTTTCCAGCAACTTTCATTAGAATTATAATTATTTCAGAGATACATAATAATTTCCAAAGTGCTTAATATATACCGTTAGCACGAGTGACGTATGATATTTTCATAATAAAACGTTCTTCTATATAAACATTTAAATAAGATTATAATAAAAATTTGTAATACACATTTATTTATTGATTTATACATGATATTGAATAGGAAAAAAAATAGTAACAGTAGAAGTGTTTCCGATTTATGAGATCATAAAACTACACTGAAACTATAAATTGAAATCAAAACAAAGGAATCTATACCATTTAATGTGATCTACTCCGTCCGATGACTATTATTTGATCGCTGCTGAGAGTAATTCTAGCAAATGCTGCAAGGCGGAACTCCCGAACAAACAGCGAGGAAGTGATAGGTGTCTTCAGGTTCCTGGAGGTTACACAGTCACCAGTTGGCGGTGTCATCCCTAACCCAAGGTTTCTTGTTCAAGTTGAGAGTTTCTGTCCTGGTTCTGGTTAATGCTCTCATATAGTGAGATTATTTAATTTAGTATAGTCTAATGCTTGGTTGTGAAATGAGAGTCCCTTGTATAAATCATGGAATTGTGCATCGGCAAGGTTTTGTTTAAACTTATCAATTTCTATCGACTGTAATGCGCAAATAATTTCTTTAAAGTATTGTTCTTTTCACTGATAGCGGTTTGGAAAAACTCATCTGTGGTAAGATGTTTTTCTTTATAACTTTTAATGTCAGTTTCTTTGTTGTATCCTATCACTACTTGAATTCAAGATATTAACTATACATTTCAAGTAAATTGAAGCAGTAAATATGAATAATGGTGTCTCTTCTGTCTCCTGTAATATTGCACAATTAGGCGTATTTTGGGAAAGGCCAAATAATCGCTTAATGAATTCATGAATTCGTACTGACTGTTGTAAGACCATTTCTCGAAGCGCGGTTCAAAGCGAATAATATAAAGCGATAGCAAACGTAGTTGGGAAAATTAATTTAGCCTGCTCAGCATGGCAGAAGTTTCTCTATGGGGATGGCATAGCGAGCTTGCCTATTATTGCCAGTTTAGCCAAGCAAGTGTTCCATCAAATCGACCTTGCACAGGCCATAGGAGCTTGTTGTACTAGTTGAACACGCCGCTTTTACTCCTAACTATCTCCTTGAGGATAGTTGTTGAAACAATACGAGTTGAAGCGCTCGCATACCCGAGATGGAGGGTTAGGTTATTGGGACCCCTAGGAGAAGGACTCCCTAAGAACCTAGTAATACAGTAAGTAGCCTACGTGAGCTCACGCATAGCAGTGGTAAACAACACTGGGAAGTAACGCCCACCTGGATACTAACTCTTGACCGTAGAATCTTGAAGATTAAATACCTATTGTAGATAAATATAATATTTTTTTTTAGATTAGAGAAAAGCTGTTGCGTTTTGTCCAGGGTCTTTGATATCATGGGCATGAGGCAGGCCTAAATAGAGATGGTTGAGTGAATCAACAAGACCTACGGAATAGCCTTTATTTCACAGGAAACAAAAGAATTTACAAATCATTTCTTCAATATTGAATTGTTGCAGCATATTCCCCTTTAGTAAAATCAGTTTTTGAGGTATTCATGACGTGATTTTCGAAAAATTCCCTCAAAAGTCTAGCAATTCTACTGAGGACATGGCAAAAATGAGGATCGTTCAAAATAATCTCTCTCTCTCTCTCTCTCTCTATATATATATATATATATATAAAATTTTTAACGGGCCTCATTTTCGTCATCTCCTGTTTAGGATCGACGGACATTTCAGGAAAATTTTTCGAAAATGACGTAATGGATACTACCTGATTAGTTGATTTCTCCTAGGGGAAATTTTCAAAAATCAGTTGTATATTTTAATTTATATGCTTCTGGTACAATTTCACTTTATCAAAAGTTTATGAATAAATGTTTTTTTTTCCACATACAAAAATGGTTAAAAATTATCAGTACATAAAATGATGGGGTTTTCGATTACACGAGGAAGTTAAAAAGTCCACATGCAACTCAACGGAACGAAGCACGTAAAATAAGCAGATTTTCCACCTGTTGAAATGTTTTGTTAATTTCAAATTCCACTTCCTATTTCGTGATGCAATTGCTGAAACGTGAAATTTTCGCAATTTTGAAAATGTTTAATATCTCCCTTATTATACGTCGTATCGAAAAATAGTATAAAACCAATCTTACTGAAAATGAAATTTTCTATAAATGTTGTTATGCACATTTTTTCACCATTTTGATTATTAACCCAGATATTTGAATGTTTTAGTTTTCGGCCTTCAGTAAAACCCCGCGCCTACTCATTTCACATTAACAATAACCTATTTTATTATGAAGCACTTTATTTTAAGCCAAAAGCCAAGTATTGTTTCCATGGGACTTAAAGTTTTGAGATTAATGCACATATGTGACGAACACGGGAAACATGCTTAGTTAACGCGTGACGGACTTCTTATACATCGTTAAAGACAAGTCTACAACGTACTTAATAAACCAATAAGGGGTTTTAGGTAACCATAGGGGGAAACCTCTCTTTGGATACCAAATAGATATTCACTATCTATATAAATAAAAATTAATGTTTGTTTGTATGTCCTTTATAGAATCGTAAACGGCAGAGCCGAATTTTATGAAACTTGGTACGTATATTACTACTAAAACAGGTTAGGTTTCTGGCTATATTAATATTCTCTGAGACGAACAGGAGTGGGGTTATAAGGGAGGCCTGAAATTAAAAATAGCGATATTTCATCTCCTAATGGTTTTTCGGCAAATATGCACATAACAGTAGTTGTTTATTTTGTTATTTAGAGTAAATTTTGTAATGTACTCTTTTGTCGTATACCGAAGTATAAATGAGTTATACGCTAAAAACAATAGTGGGAGTCAATAATTTTATATGGCACAAAAGACTCAACCGAATTACGAAACTCCGTATGTGATATGGTATTAATATGATTATAAGCTATATTAAAATTTCGTGGTACGAACAGGAGTGGGGGGTTATAAGGGAGGTCTGAAATATAAAATCGCGATATTTCGTAACCTATTCATTTTTCGGCAAACGTGCATATAACAAAAGTTGTTTGTTATGTTATTTAAAGTAATTTTTGTTCTATGCTCTTTTGCCGTATAACGAATTATAAATGAGGTATACACAAAAAACTATAGAAGAAGCCAACAATGTTATAGGGCACGAAAGGCTAAATCGAAATCAACGAAACTCCGTATTTTTGACTAAAAGCGATATCAATGTTTTTAGAAACGAAAAGGTGTTGGGGTTGTTAGGGAGGCATGAAATGAAAAAATCGTCATATTTCGTATCCTATTGTTTTTTTGGCAAACCCGCACGTAACAAAAGATGTTAAATTTGCTATTTAGAGTAACCTTTATTATACACATCTAATCCGTGATTTAGTATTTTAGTTGGTGGCGTTGCAACGCGCGCAGGGTACAGCTAGTTAATAATAAATAAATAGGAATTTTTGTGGAGTTAGCCCTTGCCGAATATATGGACGGGATGAGTGGATAAGTGGGGGAGGGAGGGGCACTCTGCTCAGCTCTCCAGCTTTCCTGGAAGAGTGGAGCTAGGAATGTTGCTGGCCAAGGGAGACGCAAGCAGGCACGTAGATCCTTCTACCTGAGACCCGTCCAGCTAGCCTCTTTCACTAGACACTATTTCAGGTGAGAATATGATAATGGTAAGCCCTTCACTGCGGAAATTAAGCAGATTTCACGATTATCATGTTATCCCCACCCTCAAAATTCTCCATCTAATGATTTTCCGAGTGAAGCCGGGTAGCTTAGTTAGTTATTATAGTATAAAACTCCTTCGAAGAAACTCGATTCTATCTCCAGGGAACACACCTTTAATTTTGAAAAAAAGATCAAATAATTGATAAACAAAAAAATAATACGAAACGAAAAATAAAAGAGAGTATTCACATAATAAAAAATAGAAAAAGGGCAGCAAACATAAAAACAGAAATCAAATACCTCAATCATATATTCTATAACATTTTATCTTAAATTAATCGATTTTAAATTATGACGCGAAATAATCGAGTTCAAGATTGACTTGTAAATAATCGATTTGTAGTCAGCTGACTTAACCTACCTCGGGAACCTCTCAGTATCAACTACCTCCTCAGTGAGGACAGTCACAACGAATGTAAAAGGGAAACGAGCACTTCAGAAATGTAAGTAGCAATTTATAATTAGATTTAATAAATATATCATAGATGTAGGCACATACTAATACAATATCTAGCAAAAGAATTATTAAGGGATGTGTTAAATTAATGTTATTAATTTTTTATATATTTTTTTTGAAAAGGGATAGCCCCTGAAGAGGTGGCAAGTAAGCCACGAAACATGTAGGGCAGTTTCAATAAAGTTTGCACCGAAAAAATGTTTTTTATTGGAGACCCTTGAAATAAAATATTGTTACATTTTTATTACAAAACCAGTAATAAAATGTTGTTAATAAGAGTTTTTGGAGCTTTTGGATTGCAAAATTAAACATACACAAGTTTCACAGTTTATCACTGCACAATTTATTCCACAATGCATAATACTCTTGGTTAACTATTACTACTCACAGTATTACACTGATAGTGTCACTGATCTTCAGATTACACAGTCCAATAGTTCACTCACGGTCACTGAAATTCACAAAAAAAGACGGCACTGCACTGTCCTTAACTTCGCGGCACTGCACTGTCTTAAGCACGGCACTAAACTGTTGCTTACAGTTACGGCACATCACTTTTCTTCACGGCATAACACTTTACCGCACTGCACTAAGTCGCACTGTAGCGCTGAACATCCCTCGAAGACCGTCGAGCGTCAATTGAACTGTGGGGTACTGTGAGACTTCCTTTTAAATGCTTGTAGAAGTGTCTAGGCATAGAAGGCTCCAGTCCAAAGAAAGGTCTAGAAGTTCCAGGGAGACGGCTATAATTAGATTCACTAGTTCCACTAGTCTTTGTTCCTCCTTTCACGCGGCTCTCTTTTGTGTATTCGCCCACTCATCCAATTCTCGCAACAATATGAAGAATGTATAAATAACTAGCTAAGGTACCCGGCTTTGCTCGGGAAATCATTTGAGGCTGAAACATGTTTTTTTTTGGGGGGTATACGACGAAAGAGTATATAACAAAAGTTACTCTACATAATAAAGTAAACAAGTTTTGTCATTTGCATATTTGCCGAAAAACCAATAGGAGACGAAATATCGCTACTTTTAATTTTAGGCATCCCTTATAACCCCCATTCCTGTTCGTCTCAGAGAATATCAATGTAGCCAGAAACCTAACCTGTTTTAGTAGTAATATACATACCAAGTTTCATAAAATTCGGTTCAGCCGTTTAAGAGTCTATAAAGGACATTCAAACAAACATTCATTTATATATATATATATATATATATATATATATATATATATATATATATATATATATATATATATATATTGGGTCCAGAATAAGAAGAATTTATATTATTATTTATTTTTAGAGTCTTTATTTATTTAACCGAATGTATGACTAATAAAACTGGAAGTACAATAGTTTTGAAACATATTTGGGCTAAAGATAAAATATGTGGAGTTGGAAAAGGAAATGGTGGAGGGGAATTTGAGAATTTAGGTTGGATTAAGGTAGTATGAGGTCTGGTTAGAAAGGAACTTGTTGCTTGCTGGCGCGCCGCCTTACTCCTCTAACTCGCCCAACATTCACGCGATTAGTATAAATTGAATTTTCCCTCTCACAGCTACTCTATTACCTACTTTACATTTATAGCAAATATCGTTAGGCCAACACTTACTTGGCCATGTTAAATATTAATTTGTAGGGTGTCCTAAAACAAAGCCCGTCACGCAGGGGCTGCCCCAACTAAGCAGATTTCCCATGTGTTCGTATAACACGCTTGTGATCTCATCAGAGCACATATTCTCTATTTATATGTAAATAACCGATCAGTAGAAGGGAGGGTCTGAGGGTTACTGATGGAAGAATACAAGAAAGTACGAATACTTGAGTTACGAAATAATGTTCATAACAACAATTGTAGAACATTAATAGTTTAACAAGATTCTACTCATAATAATGGAGAGGATAAAGTGTAGTTTAGTCCCCCCCCCGTACGCCATCTTGTTTCGTCACCGTCTAAGGATCCAACAAATTAGGTGAGTTAAAAAAATGAAGTTAAAATTAAAATCCCCACCCTTGGTGTAAACTACCGATGGCGTATTTTGGAAATTATTGAATGCGGTCGCTAAAGTCTAAAGTGTTAAAAAAGATTAAGTTAGAAAAACAGAATGGCTACGGTCGTCATTTTGAAAAGTGCGCCACCAAGGGGGGACTAAACTACACTTATACCTAACGGAGATATTTGGAATTTTCGAATCCCAACCCCTCTAAACCCCCAATATTCCACTACCGATTTCCGCCAATAACAATTGTGATCTATAGTGTTGACTGTAATGGTTAAATATCGAGTATGGTATAGATCAAATAAACTTTTTGAGCGTTAGAGAAAGAATACGCCCATTATAAAAAATAGAAATAAAAGCTGACGGATTTTTACGATCGGCAGAAATATGAAAAATTCCAGTTGCTTTCAAACGCACTTAGAATGATGTGGGGAAAATGGAACGAGTTCACAATATGCATTCATATTGTATCTGTCTTATTAAAAACATATAAAAAGAGTAGAAATGAAATAGATTTTTTTTTTGTTCAAAATGGTTCAAGTATTCTCCTGAGAAAATATATTGTTGCATCGACTAGGAGTAATAATTTTAAAGGTTAGTTAGTACTCTAAGTATCTAAGAAAATAATGAATCGCCTTCATGGATGTGAAATAAATATTTAGCCTAGAGGTTTTTAGCATTGCTAATGCCCAGGAGCTTCTATTGGAAATATAAAGCTAATTGAGTTGTGACCTTAAGATCCTTTCTTTTGCCTAAAATAATAATAATAATACCTAACGAATGATGTTGGTTATCCATTTTAGCAGATTTTTAAGGGTAATCAGCAATTTAGGATGTACTCATGATTCAATGTTCGACATTTTTCTTCAAATGTCCATTGATCCTACCTAGATAAAATATGTGGAGTTGGAAAAAGAAATGGTGGAGGGAAATTTGAGAATTTAGGTTGGAGGTTATAGTAGATGACGAAAATGATGTCCGTTCAAAATTGCATAAATATATATATATATATATATATATATATATATATATATATATATATATAGATATAGATATATGTGTTAGTCTGTTACTAGACTAGTGGTCGCAATTTTCGTCTTTTAGTCACCAATCTTGATATATAATCGTTTTATATAAAAGGAAAGATCATGTTCGTTAACGGCTGAAATCGGACATGGGGGGGGGTTAGAGGGGGAGAATTTCGGAAATTCTTAATATCTCCGTTATTATGTGTTGGATTGAAAAATTGAATAGAATCAATCTTATTGCAAATGTAATGTTCTATAAATGTTGTTGTGTACATTTTTTCAATATCTTCATTATTTACCGAGATATTTGCAATTTTCAGTTTTTGGTGTTTGGTAAACCCCCACTCCTACTCATATCGTATTAACAATATGCTATTATGTTATGAAGCTCTTTATTTGAAGCATATGTACCAAATATTTTTCTCATTGGACTTTTACGTTTTGAGATAAATGAAAATGCGTAAAGTACGTGGAAAATCTGCTTAGTTAACGCAGCCCCTGTGTGACGGACTTTTAATAAATGTAATCCATTGCCTGTCATTAACATCATCATCATTATTCTAATTATATACACTCAACCGCAAAAAAAACCGGACACTTAGATTTAGTCTTATAATTTTGTTAAATACTTAATATATATGTATATTAATCTTTTTAATGAAAATAATTGGTTAATCTATAGGTTATTTAAACAAAATCTGCCAAAAGTGAATAATTTTTATTGATTATTTACAAAAAAATACAAAATAAAAAAAAAAAAAAAAAGATAAAGTAACACATTTAAAAAAAAAAATTATTCTTCATTTTTATTACAGTGAATGGTAGACTCGCTACCCCAAGCGTTTCGGCAATGTAACGTAAGCTCCGGCCTTCCATCTAAGTTTGAAAGACCCACTATTCTGAACCGAAATAAAAATAAAACATTAATTAAAGAAAATGCTTGGTTAATAATTAAAGATGTTTAAATATGCGAAAAACTACTTACAGTTTAGAATAGATCAACTTCTCGACAAATAAATCTAATCTGAGTTTTATCTAATTGTTTACTAATCCTGAAGGGATTAGTTCAATGGACTTAGACTCTAAATTCTCTGTAATAACTAGAATACCCACATAAAGAAAATTGCTGAAAATTAGCTTTTAATACGATAAAAATGAAGTGTATGGTTTTTTTTTTTTTTGGTTTTTTTTATTTATTTTTTTTATTTTTTTTTTTTTTACTCAAGAAATACTCAAGAAAGCCATAAACAGTATCTTAATTTAGGAATTGGTAATGCAATTCATGATTCATTACCACTTAATAAATTAAATTCTAGAATAAAAAGAAAACCTTCCCTATACTTTGAAACTCGTAAAAGTAATACAGTGAAGTTGATTAATAATAAGTGGAACCAATGAAATCATAAATGAATATTAGGGGCTTGTCTAAGATACCCAATTACTGTAATAAATTTAGATTAGACTGGAAATAGAGAGGAAGGAACAACGTTACTTGAGGAAGGCCATTGGAATAGTAACTTAACACCTTTTACAATATTAGTCAGTGTATAAGTTGATTTATGAATCCCCATAATTTATAATTTGTAACAATTATCCCTTCAGTTTATTTCCGTAGTGGGAAATATTAAGTAATTATACACATTGTAATTATCTCGTTTCCGTCTTTCTTAATTAAAAGGAAATCCGCAGGCGATGTTGATCTGATAATATCAGATAGTCCAATAGAGCTTTAAAGCCACACATGAATGATTGGAGCTAAATTACTTGGGAGCTATAAGCGTTGTTAATTTTAATCACACCATTCTCAATTTACATGCTTTCTCCACCGTTTAGCATACGAATAGTTCAATTCAAGCTGCGGTGGTGATATTACAAAAGGAGGAGCTGTGTAAACTTACAACAAGAACTAATCCATATCCATTAACTCTCTTAACGGTCGGGCGGCTTCTAGTTCAAATAGAATATTTATTTATAAACACACCCCTTCAAGGTTCAACCAGGTTCGCCGACATTATAGCCCACATGCCAAAGTTTAAAAAAACCCTAGTCACAGAACCCGCATGAAAGTACCAAGATAATAAAAGGTCAGTTTCTTGTATTCAAGATAAGAAGATTATATACATTAATTTCCATTTCCGCATTACCCAGGCACAAAGGGTGTTTATTTACTATATGTGCCAAAAATTAGTATATGACGTGTACGTTCATGACACATAATGTTTTTGAATACATAATGCTTTATTTTTTTTTTAATTTTTGGAAAAAGAAAGACGTAAAATCCAAATTAAAGGGAAGGAAAACAACTAATATACATAAAGAAGAAAGAACAATCATAGTGATACAAATAATCAAGACACTACATAAAGAAAGTCCGTCACGCAGGAGCTACGTTAATTAAGCACATTTCCCTCGTGCGCCATGCATTTGCATTTAATCAAAAATTAAAAAAAAAAAAACAGAAATTATTTGTTAATATTTTCAAATAACGTATAACTAGTATCTGAAATTAATAGGTAAAAATTCAAAAATGTCCTCGTTCATCATTTATCCATAATCATATAAAATTTGTGCGTGACTGTTTTATGTATGTATTTGTCTGTTAACGCTCTAGCTGTCACAATTTTTGTTTGATTGTTACCAACTTCGATATTTAAGCGTTTTATGTAAAAAGACAGATCGAGTTCGTTAATGGCTGAATTCGGAACTGTGGGAGGGGGGATTTTCGTAAATTCGAAATATCTCCGTTACTATAAGTCGGATTGAAAAAGTGTATAGAATCAATCTTATTGAAAATTAAATGTACTATAAATATTGTTATATACATTCATTCTTTATCTTGAATATTGACCGAGATATTTGCATTTTCCAGTTTTCAGCCTACAGTAAACCCCCACTTCTACTAGTGTTACATAAACAATGCTCTGTTAAATAGATAGATAGATAGATAGATATTTTATTGGCTTCTGTTTACAACATGTTGCCAAGAGTCTGGCCAATTAGTGTTAGTATGGTTATTAATATATTATACTTCTTAAAGTATATGTAAATAAAATAATAATAATTCCTAGAATTACAACTGAACACCATATACATTGGCACGTAATACAATATTAATATTAATCTAAATAATTATAATACTGAATTCAATGGGTCATAATTTAATGTAAATGTAGATTAATTCATTCTTTGTTAATGTCTAAATAAAGATCAGTTTTCTAACATATCAGATTAACATAACTCTTCTCTAAGATAAATATAACTCTTCTAATAATAAGTATAACTGCATATAATAAATAATGTGCCGATTATTATTGAATAAGCACCCCATAAAAAATAATAAAATTCTTTCTTTTATATTGTTACCTTTCACAAACTTTTGATAAGAAACAAAAAATATCATAAACTTTACTTTCATTGTTGTAATCCAGAATGTTTATCAATGATAGGTATTCTCTTTGATGCACTATATATTTGTCAAGGAATTTTACTCTGTGTGATGTAAAACCGGGCAATACAGCAGTAAATGCTCTGTTAAATAATAAACCGTATTAATTGAAGCCTAAATACCAAATACTGTTTTCTTTGAACTTTTACTATGTGAGATATATGCAAATACGTTCTATTGACCCCCCCCCTTCTTTTGATTTTGGATTACTAAAATTTTAGTGATTGAGATAATACTGATTCTGATTCATTACAGATTACAGTACTAGCTTTAGTAATTTGTTTTCAATAAATTTAATATTTTATAGTCAGATGTATTTCATTAATTGTTTGTCTTTCCGGTCTATCTATATAGCACTACGAGGCCGCTTTCCGTTGTAGAGATTATTAACTTGTATTGTACATTTCCTGAGCATTCACGGTAGTGATACCAGTATATATATTTACCTATTGTAAACCTTCGCGTGGGAAATCTGCTTAGTTTACGGAGCCACTGCGTGACGGACGTTTTAGCAGATTTCCCTTAAGGGAAATCAGCTATTGAGGTTGTACTCATGACCGAATTTTCGACATTTTTCTTCAAATGTCCATCGATCCTACCTAGTAGATGACGAAAATGAGGTCCGTTCAAAACTGTATATATATATATATATATATATATATATATATATATATATATTTGTCTGTTACCGCTCTAGCGGTCGCAATTTTTGTTTGATCCTTACCAAACTTCAGATTTAAGCGTTTTATGTAAAAAGAAAGAAGTCGTTAACGGCTGAAATCGGACCAGTGGGAGGTGGGGTTTAGAGGGGAGGATTTTCGAAAATTCGAAATATCTCCGTTACTATACGTCGGATCAAAAATTGTATAGAACCAATCTTATTGCAAATTAAATTTACTATAAATATTGTTCTATACATTAGTTCTCTATCTTGAATATTAACCGAGATATTTGCATTTGTATTCTGCGTGTGGTCACCAGTAGGCTATGTTCGGAGTTTCCGCCGAGAGCTCTGGCGGCCGTTTCCATAACTATCGTCCCTCGTGAATAGGCTTAAAGGTTAGGTTAACTGTTTTTTGGGGCTAGAAACTACTGGGTTATTACACCCTAAATAATGTTTTTTAGGTTTAGAGGTTTCTTACTACTACAGTTGTTATTAGGCAGATTTCTCTATTGTAAAACTTCGCGTGGGAAATCTGCTTAGTTTACGCAGCCCCTGCGTGACGGACTTTTTATAACTAAGGAGTAGCGAGACGGGAAGAAAATACCCTAGAATTACCGTTTTTACCACGTACTGTTTCTACGAGTGAAAACACACTGGCTTTAACCAGACTCACTGACCAGCATTATTTATGGGATGGAGCTAACAAAAAATCTTTCTTTTTTGGAGTAGTGAGTGCTAAGGGGCGCTGAGTGTGGGAAAGCTGAACCACATCTGGGATGCGTGTATTAGGCTGCACTGGGACAAGCACATCTGGCAATGAATATTTAAACACCTAGCCCTCTTCACACGCCTCATATCCTTCCAAGATGAGTCGCTTAAAGAGAACTATTTTTTTATTGGGGTCGTACAGATAACGCGATTTTTGAAGACATTTCTTCAAATGTCTATCGATCCTACCCAGGAGGTGACGAAAATGAGGTCCGTTCAAAATTAGATATATACGTATTTGTCTGTTAACGCTCTAGCGGTTGCCATTTTTGTTTTATCGGTACCAAACTCGATATTTAATCGTTTTATGTAGAAAGAAAGATGAAGTTCGTTAATGGATGAAATCGGACCAGTGGGAGGGGGGAGGTTTAGAGGGGGGATTTTTGAAAAAAATCAAAATATCTCCGTTATTATGCGTCGGATCGAAAAATTATATAGAATCAATCTTATTGCGTATTAAATTTACTATACATATTATTCTATACATTTATTCTCTATCTTGAATATTAACCGAGATATTTGCATTTGTATTGTGTGTGGTCGGCTTTATTCAAGACTTTCCGCCGAAAGCTAGTTCGGCCGTTTCCGTAACTGTTCGTCCCTCATGA
Organism: Riptortus pedestris; assembly: GCA_019009955.1. NCBI lineage: Eukaryota > Metazoa > Arthropoda > Insecta > Hemiptera > Alydidae > Riptortus > Riptortus pedestris. The sequence continues at coordinate 109,629,128 of CM032233.1, forward strand.
ATTGGTTTAGAGATTCGTTACTACTACTGTTATTATTAGGCAGATTTCTCTATTGTAAAACTTCACGTGGGAAATCTGCTTAGTTTACGCAGCCCCTGCGTGACGGACTTTTTTTTTTATTGACATGTACAAGTGAATCCTACTGTTGAAAACACAACTACTGAAAACATAACTTCAACTTATTTTCAAGCGTCCCATAGTAAATATCTGTGGGGAGCAATATTTGTTATGAAAGCTTCGAATAAAGTGGTTCACTACATAATGCTTTACATAAATCTTAATCGACGAGAAAACTTTCAAAATAAGATGGATTTAAAAAGCGACTTTGGATTGAATATAGGTGTCATAAATGGCAGCTACTTAAAGTTTGTCTCATAATTTTGAGTAAAAGTATAATTAAAGTCCGTCACGCTGGAGCTACGTAAACTAAGCAGATTTTTCATGTGCTAATATAAAACCCTCGAAATATCTCCGTTACTATAAGTCGCATCGAAAAAGTGTATAGAATCAATCTTATTGTAATTTAAATTTACTATAAATATTGTTATATACATTTATTCTCTATCTTGAATACTAACCGAGATATGTGTATTTTTCAGTTTTCAGCCTTCAGCCAACTTCCACTTCTACTCATGTTACATAAAAAATACTCTGTTATATAATAAACCACATTATTCGAAGCTTAAATACCAAATATTGTTTTCAAGAGACCTTTATGATACTAGATACATGCAAATATGTTCTGGTGAACCCTCTCCCCCTTCTCAAGTTCTTGGGCTACCAAAATGTGATTGATTGAGATAAAAATTATTCTGATTCATTATACAGGTCCAGATATAGTAAACAGTTTTCAATAAAATTAATATGATTTATTTCAGTAATGGTTTTTATTTAAGGTAAGTTGTTATCAGACCTGTTAGTTTACATTTCTCAAAAGATTTCTTATTACCGCTTGTATTTATTCACTTAATATTCACGGTTGATTTGTGATACTAATTTGTTTATTTATCTATTGTTAAACTTCACGAGGGAAATCTGCTTAGTTTATTTATTTATTTTCCTCATGTTGTAAATATACTAACAATTAATATTTAACTTTGTCCATTCTATTTATATTGTAAATTTGTAAAATTTAGTTTTGAAAAATTTCTAATATTCATTTAACTTTGTAAAATTATATTTTAATATGTTAAAAGATGAGACGCCGTTGTAGCGGTATCTCAAAAAAATAATAAAAGTCCGTCACGCAGGGGCTGCGTAAACTAAGCAGATTTCCCCTGTGAAGTTTTACAATAGAGAAATCTGCATACTGGTAACACAATACCACCGTGATTAGATAATGAGAAATCTTTCAGTTAATTAAAATAAATACCCAACTGAAACGGCTTCTGAATTGTAAGAATAATTTATATTTTAATAACTCAAATTTTAGTAGTCCAAGAACTAAAGAAGAAGAGAAGGGGGGGGGGGGGGCGGATGAATAGAACGTATTTGCAACAATCTCACAAAGTAAGGAAGGTAAGGTTAAAAACGCCAGGTTAGAAGAAGCTTCCGCCTGAGCCGAGAAATGACGAAGATGGCCGACATAATCCGAACTATACCCCACCACAGACTTCATAAAAATGCAAATATCTCGGTTAATATTCAAGATAGAGAATAAATGTATATAACAATATTTATAGTAAATTTAATTTTCAATAAGATTGGTTCTGTACAATATTTCGATCCGATGCATAATAACGGAGATAATTTGAATTTTCGAAAATCCCCCCTCTAAACCCCCCTCCCTCTGGTCCGATTTCAGCCATTAACGAACTTGATCTGTCTTTTTACATAAAACGGTTAAATATCGAGTTTCGTAATGATCAAACAAAAATTGCGACCGCTAGAGCGTTAACAGACAAATATATATATATATATATATATATATATATATATATATATATATATATATATATATATATATATATAATTTTGAACGGACCTCATTTTTCGTCATCTCCTGGGTAGGATCGATGGACATTTGAAGAAAATTTTCGAAAATCGCGTCATGAGTACGACCTCAATAGCTGATTTCTCTTAAGGGAAATCTGCTAAAATTAATACAAGGAATACATATTATAATGAAAATTACACTCATAACGATATAAGAAATAGACAAATATACAGCTCTCCAACCCAAAAACAATTTTATTTAGATCATTATAACGTTTCGGCCTTTGTGGCCATCTTCAGATAATCCTATAAAATAAATCTTGATTGTCAACATCAATCAACAATCTATGAAAATTGTGACATATCACAACATCCACTTGCTTTATTGTTTTATATAATCTTACCTTATTTTATAGTTCTAACACACTTATCTTTTTTATGAGGAGCATGATCAGCTCTTTTTTGTCCACCTCAATAAAATTTCTCAAAAAGCCAAACTTTTTGACTCAAGTCATAGTGGATGCAGATGAGAATGCATTTACAAGTATAAAGGGCTCCCTTCTATCAACATCAAAACATCATCCATAACCTTTCTTTTTAATTTATGACATATTGTATATTCTATAACATTAAATATAAAACAACTACCGAAACGTTATAATGAACTGAATAAAATATTCTTACAATATTTAAACATTACCCAAACAATAATTAATTCACTTCCATTAAAAAGTTAAGGGAACTCTTAACATACCTTAATCATAAAGCCAGTAACGAATTTCTTCCAAACTAAGCTGTAAAACAATACAGTATTTTTTATCTGAGAAAATATTTTAAAGTATTGTTAATGTGACATGAGTAGGACTGATGATTTGCTGATGGCTCAAAACTAAAAAATGCAAATATCACATTTATTTTTTTTAAATTTCATAATCCATTCCTTCCCTCGTAGGCTTCTGTCAACGATACTTTTGTTTACTACGACTTTTATGTCGCAGCATTTTTCAATAAAATGTGCCGTTTCTGAAATAAAGATTTGTGCATTTCACGGCTGAACGGACGGATGAGTCAAATCGAAAAATTCGCCGATACAAACTCGTTTTAAAATTTGATTTTCTACAAGTAACCGCCATAAAAAGTAGGGCATTCCATTGGAAATTCCAAAGTTATGGTCTCTGGAGAAATGCTGGAGAAGGTTAAGATGTTGAATATGGGCCGAATGGAATCTTCAGGGGCCACAATTATGCCACACCAAGTCTTGTATTGAAATAATTGGAGATTTTAGGGGGGGGGGGTCACAGAAGTTCGGACACCCTGTATATACTTATCTTCTTTACAAGAGATACCCCGCTTGCTTGAATTTTCAGCCATACTGGGTTAAAAACCAAAACCTTCTTTTTTAAAAAGAAATATCCTATTTATTTTGTCGTCCCTCATCAAGTGGTTCCTTTTTCTCTCATTTTTATGATTCAATTCAAATCAAATTTTGTCCAAATTCTGTCCACTTATTACAGCAACATTTAAAACCAATATTTAATAAATTTCATTAAGAACACGTTTATATTAATTGTACAACAACAGGTCAGTTATCAAGAAGAGGCAACTAACAACAAAAAAAAAACTATTGTTTTAGCCCCACTATGACTAAACTTTCAAACTATGTATACATAGATATATACACACACGCGCATATATGTATTCTAGTTGAGGTATTTGGGAAATATGTAGATTGAATATGGAAGCACAAAGCATCTATTTACGTTCCCTGAATACGTATTGACGGAGAATAGTTGTATTTGTCAAGCAGAACAATGGACACATAGAACCACAGTGGAATAGTTGATATTTGATGTACCAAATATTTCCCCTCTAATAGTACCCATTATTTAAAACGTACTCTCATATTTCTGAAGGCACTCGTTTATACTACATTGAGTCAAACCAAACAAAAGAAAAATAGTTGCAATGTTAACTTCTAAACAATCGCCTCCTTGCTAAAAATACTAGAGAAGAAAAATGATAAAAATTACCTGAATGATGGCAATATGTAATAGATCAAAATGTGTCTTACACAATTGATTATGATTTACAAGAATCAGAAGTTTTTATTGAAGTCACCAGTAAAAAGCGCTACGAACCTATTTTACAACCCAATACAATTCCTTAAATACATTTTTTCCAGGGGGATGGGGGGGGGGTTAGAGGGGGAGAGTTTTGAAAATTCGAAATAGCTCCGTTACTATAAGTCGGATCGAAAAAGTGTATAGAATCAACCGTATTGCAAATTAAATGTACTATAAATATTGTTACATACATTTATTCTATATCTTGAATATTAACCGAGATATTTGCATTTTCCAGTTTTCAGACTTCAGTAAACCCCCACTTCCACTAGTGTTGCATAAACAATGCTCTGTTATATAATAAACCACATTATTCAAAGATTAAATACCAAATATTGTTTTCTTTGAACTTTTAGTTTTTGAGATATATGAAAATACGTTCTGTTGACCCCTGATTATGATTCATTATAAATTACAGCACTAGCTTTAGTAAATTGTTTTCAATAAAATTAATCTGTTATATTCAGATATATTTCATTAATTTTAGAGGAGGGATTTTTGAAAATTTGAAATATCTCCGTTATTAGGCGTCGGGTCGAAAAAGGATATAGAATCAATCATATTGCAAATTAAATTTACTATAAATATTGTTCTATACATTTATTGTCTATCTTGAATATTAACCAAGATATTTACATTTGTATTTGAACATTCCGCCGAAAGCTAGTTCGGCAGTTTCCGTAACTGTTCGTCCCTCGTGAATTGGATTAGAGATTCTGTTATTAGTAGGCAGATTTCTCTATTGTAAAATTTCACGTGGGAAATCTGTTTAGATTACGCAGCCCCTGATGAATCCTACTGTTGAAAACATTACTACTGAAAACATATCTTCAACGCTCAACTTATTTACGAGCATCCCATGCAGTAAATGTCTGTTGGAAACAATATTTGGTATGAAAGCTATTTTACAACCCAATACAATTCCTTAAATACATTTTTTTTTACAGTTATAATGAAAAACATATAATGCATCCTTCCCGACAGTTAAGATGGGAAGATGAAGTGTTTTTAAGACATTTTTCTTAGCAGTTATCACTAGAAATATTGAACCCAAAGAAACGATCTTCCGCAGCAGTAATGACGGGAAACATAAATTGCGTAGATAACATCCATCTTATCAGTTGCGATGGCATACATTGAAATTGTAGCAGACATATTTAACAGCAGTGACCTCTGAAGACAACAAATTAATCGATTTATATCGACTGCAATCAATATTACACCGATGCTTTAAAATCAGATTTGGTTTGTTTAATAATATGCGGTTCTCAAGTTAGCAAATATAAATTTATATATATATATATATATATATATATATAATTATAACCTCTGTCTGTACATTGATATTTTTTTGAAATTTCATGATTATTTTTGGTTTCACATGTCATACACTTTTGTGGCTTTGGTGTGTGTTTGTTCGTTACCTTTTCACGCCTAAACTACTGAACCGAATTTTCTTAAATTTGGTACTTATACTCCTACTATCCCAACTTAGACTGTAGGCTATGCTAATATTCTCAGAGACGAACAGGAGTGGGGGTTGTAGGGGAAGCCTGAAATGAAAAATTGCAATATTTTGTTTCCTATTGGTTTTACGGCAAAGATGCACATAAGACAAGTTGTTTATTTTGTTATTTAAAGTAACTTCTACTATATTGTTGCGAAAAATACGTATATGAAAAATTAAACAGAGTTAATCACATTTTTGGGAAGTATGAAATAGATTAAAGGAGCCGACCGATATTCTAGCTCGCCTAGGCAATACCCGTCCTGATCTGGAAGTGTCTGGCCAATTCCCATTTGATGTCTAAGCCCATTTTAATGGGCATAAAAGACTAAACCGAACTCAACGAAACTCCGTATGTCGGTTGGTATTAACTCACTCTTGATTATAATCCATATTAACATTTTTAGAAACAAGGGAGTGGGGGTTATAAAGGAGGTCTGAAACGAAAACTCGCGATATTTTGTTATCTATTGGTTTTTAGGCAAAGATGTACATAACAGAAGTTGTTTATTTTGTTTTTTAAAGTAACTTTTGATATACACTTTTGTCGGGTGGTTAGGGAACTGGAAAATGCAAATATCTCGGTTAATATTCAAGATAGAGAATGCATGTATATAACAATATTTATAGTACATTTAATTTGCATTAAGATTGATTCTATACACTTTTTCGATGCGACTTATAGTACCTGAGATATTTCGAATTTTCAAAATTCTCCCCCTTCCTCATTTTCGTCATCTACTAGGTAAGCTTGATGGACATTTGAAGAAAATTTTCGAAAATTCCGTCATGAGTACGACCTCAATAGCTGATTTCCCTTAAGTGAAACCTGCTAATACCTTCATCATTTAGCCTCTAATGATTTCTCAAGCAAAGCTCGCCTTTTACATCTCAATCCTAAACGAGCTAAACTTTATAGATATATATTTATACATATTTAATCTGCCAATATCTCTTTAATTGATGAAAATTAAAACAGGAAAATTGGAAAAAAAAATAAAAACAAAAAAAACAGTGTTCAAACCGATAAAATTCCAAATCAACTTGTTGTAAAGTTTAGCTCGTTTAGGATTGAGATGTAAATAAAAGGTCCCCTCCAGTAAACTTCATTAACATCGGAGCGTAGGACTCTCAAAGGCGAATCCACTAGAGCGAGCAGGCGGTTCAAACTCGCTGCACTCTCCTCAGCTGCATTAATCAAATCCCTTCTACTTTCTGATTTAAATACTTTCACATAGTTATTGCTTTAGATAGTAGCACATTCAATTTTTCTTTCGCAATAATAAAGACAAGGTGCTCAAGTGAAGGAACAAAAAAATAAAATAAGAGGCTCATCTCATCTCACTGCCTATTCTGACTTGAACCAAGAAAATAGGAATTGCTCTCTTTATATTTGAGTTAAAAAATGAATAGTAGAACAATTGCAGACCATTGGTTTTAGCAGATTTCCCTTATGGGAAATCAGCTAATGAGGTCGTACACATGACGCGATTTTCGAAAATTTGCTTCAAATGTCCATCGATCCTACCCAGGAGATGACAAAAATGATGCCCGTTCAAAATTATATATATATATATATATATATATATATATATATATATATATGTCTGTTAACGCTCTGGCAGTCACAATTTTTGTTTGATCGTTACCAAACTCGATATTTAAAAAACGTTTTACGTAAAAAGAATGACCAAGTACGTTAATGGTTGAAATCGGACAAGTAGGAGGGGGTGGGGGGTTAGAGGGGAGATTTTTGAAAATTCTAAATATCTCCGTTATTATGCGTCGGATCGAAAAATTGTATAGAATCAATCTTATTGCAAATTAACTTGACTATAAATATTGTTCAATACATTTATTCTCTATCTTGAATATTAGCCGAGATATTTGCATTTGTTTTAAGTGTGTGTAGTCGGCAGAAGTCGGCTATATTCGGGACTTTCCGCCGAAAGCTAGTTCCGCCGTTTCCGTAACTGTTCGTCTCTCGTGAATTGGTTTAGAGGTTCTTTACTACTACCGTTATTAGTAGACAGATTTCTCTATTGTAAAACTTCACAAGGGAAATCTGCTTAGTTTACCCAGCCCCTGTGTGACGAACTTTTTTGGTTTTTGGTTGGCATTGCAGTTTAACAACACTGCTACTGTAAACGTTTACGATACCACTCACAGTAATGGAGATATTTTGAATTTTCGAATCCCCCAACCGGTCTAAATCCCCCACCCTATTCCGAGTCTGATTTCAGCAAATAAAAATATGATCTTTAGTGATGACTTAAACGGATAAATATCGAGTATTTTATAGATCAAATAAACATTCTCGAGAAAAAGCCCAGCACGTAAAATCTTAATTGCACAACAAATTTGCATTTGTGTCTTATAATAAAGATTTCCTGAAAACAATATTCCGCATATAACTTTGGAATAAAGAGGTTCAAGGTATAACAGCTTATTGCCAATAAGGCATGAGTAGAAGTTGGGTTTTACTGAAGACCAAAAGCTAAAAAATACAAATATCTCGATTAATATTCATGATGGAGAAAATATGTATATAGCACCATTTGTAGGCATCTTAATTTCCAATAAGATTGGTTATATACTTCAAATAAGAAGGTTCATAATAAGTTGGCTTATTCATAACGTGCGATGATTAAGATTATTAAAGGCTCCAAATTAATAAATGCATATATCTCGTTAAATATTTGAGATAGAGAAAGAAGGTGACCTCATTTATAGGTAATTCAATTTCCAATAAGATTGGTTATGTACAATTTTTCGATCCGATTTATAATAACGAAAATATTTCAAACTTTTGGAATTGCCACCCCTCGAAACTCCCCCTCTCACTAGTTCGATTTCTGCCATTAACAAACTTGACTTTCCTTTTTACATAAAAAGATTAAATATCGAGTTTGGTAACGATCAAAGAAAAATTAAGCCCGCTAACAGAGATAGATATGTATGTATCTATAATTATGAACGAACCTCATTTTCATCTCCTGGGTTGGATCGTTGGAAATCTGAGGAAATTTTTCGAAAATCGCGACATGAGAACGACCTCAAAAGCAGATTTCTCTGAATATAACACGTTCATAAGGGGACTCCCTTTGATTTTACCACTTTTAACAGATTTCCCTCGAGGGAAATCAGCTATTGAGGTAGAACTCTTGATGCGATTTTCGAAATGACGAATATTTTGACTTTTCTAATCCCCCACACTCTAAACCCCCCTATTCGTAAACCAATTTCAGGTGTTAACGAATTTTATCTTTAATGTTCAATGAAACTGTGAAATATAGAATGTGATTTTTTTAAATATATTTTCCTTTGCACATTACCCATGCACAAAGGGCGTTTATTTACTACATGTACCATACTACTATAGTATATAACATGTATGTTCATAATACATCATGATTTTGTATACAAGAAATGTAGTTCATAAATCTTTTGTTGAAATTAATATAAAAATTGAATTAAAAAAAAAACAAGAAAAAAATTAATAATATACATAAAGAAAGAACAATCATAGTGATGAAAAATTAAAACGCATAATAAGGATAAAGTTAAACAACCCAATAACATATTAATTTGGCTTCATTAAGAAATTTATGTCACTCATTCTATTGCATTATTCTTGATGTAGGTAAAAAAAATAAAAATGGAAGGGGAGACTTAAAATATTATTCTTTAAGTAAAATGTTTAAAACGTCCGCTGTTTCTATTAAACTTTTAGAAAAATGCCTAAATAAAAATGGATATTTTTTAAACAAACTCTTTTGATCTATTGGCAATTGGTCTTTGTTTTTGGGAAGAATGGAATATGATATGGATTAAATCAACATTTTTGAGTCCAGAATGTGGAACCCTAATTGATGAAGAGAAAATATCCATAAAACCAAATGCAAATGATTTAGAGCATTTGGATCAAGTGAAATGAAGATAGATATAATATAATATGTAGTCTAATCTAATATGTTTAGGAGGAGATGGAAAATTGATGATGTAAGGAATATTTTTTAAATTACACCCTTTATAAGAAGAGATCAAATTTGAAGGATGTTGAAAATCAATGTGAGGTAGATGGTGTATTGTATTGGGGTGGTACTATTTTCCGACTCGCATTTGTGCACTGCACATAGTCAATTCTGCGAAATTCCTCTTATCCTCGTTCCGGCGCCGAAATGTCGAGAGGGCCATTGAATCTATTTGTCGATTAAGCCCATACTGCTCAATCACTCATTGGAAAATCTCTGGTATTTCTCTTTTTTAAAATAACCAACAATTGAATTTTTAGGAAATGGAAAACCGAAACTTTCGTATCTATTTCAGCCCCTATTGGATGGAAATAATTTTGTAAAAAAATATTAAAAAGGTCTGTCACGCAGGGGATGCGTTAACCTCAAAACGTAAAGGTTCAATTAGGACAATATTCGGTACGAAGGCTTCAAATAGTGTGCTTTATGATATAACAGCTTATTGTTAATATAACATGAGTAGGAGGAGGGGTTTACTGAAGGCTTAAAAAATGTAAATATCTAGGTTAATGATCAAGATAGTGAAAAAACCTACATAACAAAATTTATAGAAAATTACATTTGCAGTAAGATCGATTCAATACAATTATTTAATCAGACTCATAATAACGTAGATATTTCGAATCCCCTCCCTCTAAATCCCCCTTCCCACTGGTCCGATTTCAGCTATTAACGAACTTGCTCATTATTTTTACATAAAACGATAAATGTCAAGTTTGGTAACAAAAACTGCAACAGCTAGAGCGTTAAAAGACAAATACAATATAAAACATTTTATACGGACCTCATTTTCGTCATCTCCTGCGTAGGATCGATGGACATTCGAAAAAAGTTTCGATAATCGCGTCATGAGTAGGACCTCAATAGCTCATTTCCATGAGGGGAAATCCGCTAATTTACAGTGAGATGACATTACGAGTGTGTTATTCCAGAATGTCAGAAATCTGTTTAGTTTACGCAGCCCCTGCGTGACGGACGTTTTAATACTAATATTAAATAGAATATGTGCTAGGTAAGAAGGAGTGGGGCTAACGAGAAGGAGAATGAGCTAAGGTAACTGGCTCCATAGTGAGTAAGCCTATTTAGGAATATAAGCTGTAACTTTCACCTGGATTTTCCGTCCTTCATGCTCCAATTGTATGCCTGCGGTTCCTTCACCTTCTCGCCAGGGATCCTTTAAACAGCAACCATACTACTTTCAACTTGTGTTTCCATTCCTAGCTCTTTTATCCCATTACACACATTTTTTTTGTATTCCCTTCAAGTGACTTGTGGACTCCTTGAAGAAATGAGCTTTAATTGCATTTTTGCTGATCTCCTTGAGGGAAATCAGCAATTGGGGCTGTACTCGTGACTTAATTTTCGAAAAACGTCTTCAAACTCCAACGATCCTACCAAAAAGATGATAAAACGTCCGTCCCCCAGGGGTTGCGTTTACTAAGTAGATTTCCCACATGCGGCACGTTTTTTCATTTATCTCAAAACGTAAAAGTTCAATGAAAAACACATTTGGTATTTAGGCTTTAAATAATGTGCTTCATAATGTAACGGCTTATTATTAATCAGGTCTGCCTACTTCTCAGAGCTGAATAGATAGATAGAAATATTATTTATCGGAAAGAAAAACAATTACTGAAATATATCTGAATATAACATATTAATTTTATTGAAAACTATTTTCTATATCTAGCACTGTAATTTATAATGAATCAGAATTTTTATCTCAATCACTCATAATTTGGGGGCAGGGGTATCAACAGAACATATTTGTCCGCATCTCGTATAATAAAGGTCTCTTGAGAACAATATTTGATATTTCCGCTTCAAATAAAGTGGTTTATTATGTACCGGAGTATTGTTTAAGTGACATGAGCAGGAGTGAGGGTTTACTAAAGGCAGAAAACTAAAAAATGCAAATATCTCGGTTAGTAATCACGATAATGAAAAAGCGCACATAACAACATTTATAGAACTTTACATTTGCAATAAGAATGATTCTATAATTTTCGATCGGACGCGCAATAACGGAGATATTTTGAAATTATCCCCTCTAACCCCCCCCCCACAGGTTTTAGCCGTTAACGAAGTCTATCTTCATTTTTACATAAAAAGTTTAAATATTGAGTTTGGTATTGATCAAACAAAACTTGCCACAGCTGAATATATATATACAACAATTTTATAGAACCAATCTTATTGTTAATTTCATTATCTATAACTGTTGATATATACATATTTTCTCTATCTTGAATGTTAACCAAGGTATAGGGGCTAAAATTAGCCATGTGAGGTTTAGGTGAACGCTTTAACTCACATGGCAAACCTAGAGTGGCAGGTTCGCCTGGGCAATAGGAATTTATTTAGTAAAGGAATTCATTAAATAAAATCTTTGGTCTCACCCAGGCTAGAAAAGGGTGGTAACCTTTAGATAACCCGTCCTAATTAGTCTTTGTTCCAAAGAGTGGACTTTAATACACAATTTAATTTTAATTTATCCGAGATATTTGGATTTTTTTTAGTTTTCAACCTTCAGTCATATTAACAATAAGCTTCTATGTCATGAACCAGTTTATACTAAGCTTAAATACCAAATAGTGTTTCTTTTGAGCTTTTACTGCGTGAGGCACATGTACATACGTTGTGCAATGACGTCTTCATTTAAGATTTTACATTCTTACCTTGCTAACGTTTAATAGTTCTATACCATACTCGATATTTAGCTGTTTCATTGAGTACTAAAGATCATATTAGTTAATAGCTGAAATCAGACTCGGAATATGTGGGGGGATGTGGAACTTGTAAATTCTAAATATCTCCGTTACTATGGGTTGGATAGAAAAATAATATAGCTCATGTCTTATTTACCTGTTGATGTTATACAATTGCTGTTTTATACATTTTCTCTTAACTCAATTATTATGCGAGTTCTTAGAACTTCCTTGTTCTCTGGTGTGTCATCACATGGGAAATTTGCATAGTTTAGACAGCCCTTGCGTAACAGACTTTTATCTTTTGTAGATTTTAGAACAGATAAATATCTGCACTGAATTATGCATAATAAAAATAAGTTTCTTCATATAAAAATGTCATACAGTTTGAAATAATATGCTTTCGAATAATTTGAAATTGCTTTCTGAGGTATCGGCTGCCGATATGCCCAATCATATTGCTTGTAGTTAGTTTATGCCAAATAGCTTCCCCAGAATTCTTTATCTCAATGCTAAACAGACGCAGGGTAGAGGTGCAGCTCAATTCCATTCAAATTTATCATAAATAACAATGCATTACGAAAAAAGGTCCGGGGCAATAGTGAGCTGCCTCTAGATGTATCAATGTGAGTCCCTCTACGATATTATTTTCCTTCTCGCGATATACGTCTATGAACTCACTATGACTGAGTCTAGCTCCAAGAGTCGTCAGGTCAACATCCAAGACCTTCGGGCACTGACGACGATGCACTGCATCGAAAGCGCTCTGCCGTTTTAATAAATTGATATAGTGGAAGCATAGCCAATTATTTCATCCTACCTACATTTGAAGTCACTTCCACCTGCCAACCAGAAGAGATAATGTGTTATTCCAACATGTGGGAAATCTTCTTAGTTTACGCTGCCCCTGAGTAACGGACTTTTTAGACTTAACATGGAAAAATAGTATCCCATTATCTCAAATACTAAAGTTTCAATTAACCGTTGTCAAATACTAGAGGTCGCTCTGTTGGTACATTTAGCTCATTTTAGTTTTGAGGATTGTGACAGGGTTCATTTACTCTATAATAATGCTCCAGCAAACCAATTATGTTTATTAATTAACAAAAACGATTCCAACAAACGGACTAATGCTCCGGCTATTAGAGATTCTCTTTGAAGGAAAAAAATTAATTTTGCTTTTAATTTAACTTCTCTTAAAGTGACTTTTGAATAAAGTATTTTGTTTTAGAGTTATGAAGACACAAGGAGCGGGGATACAAGTTATTAAACCAGTAAACACACCGTTGTCTGAGGAACAATTTTCTTTAATATGCAAACTGCTCCCTACCCCACTCCCCACTCCGAAGCGGTTAGCTGATACCCGGGGGCTTAATAAAGCGAGGCCTCTCTTTTATATTTGTCTTTATGTAGCCTCTGCTCTCGTAACCTCGTGTTTTTTTTTCATCTTTTTTTCTTTCATTTTCCTCTTATTTATTTTTTTCTATATATTTATTTGGCACCGGCTATATGAGACGTAGCCCAAATGATCATATGCATTCGATTAAAACAAACATTTCTGATTTTGGTGGCACAGAATGAGTAAATGAAGTATTTATTATTCTTCAGAACTAAACTATTGCATGTACATTACAACGTTTGCTAATGTAATTAGATATTCAAATATATCTGCAGGAAATGAAAAATGCCTAATATATGTATATATATATATATATATATATGGTGTTGTTTTTTAGAGTTTTGGTCAGTGTTGGTGAAAAAATTTTAGTTCATTCCAATATTTCGAGAATATTTATTTTCTCTTCTTCAGAGCAAGACTAAAGATACTTAAAAACTATTTTACATTACTGTTGTACCTCTGTTTACATTAGGAGTACTATGTATAACCTCTTATTATACAGATATGCTATACTGATATATTATATATATGTTCAACTTCCCGTGCCAACCCCCTTAAAATCTGCCAATAATCCATTTATCACCATTTACATGAAGCTTTGCACATGGACAAATGTATTACTTTTATAGATAACTACGTAATTAGTTTTAAATAACTCTTTTTTTTTTAATTCCTTCAAGAATACTTTTGGTTTTTTTCGTATTTGTTATAGAAATATTTATATATATATATATATCTATATATATATATATATCTATATCTTAGTTATCTATGTAATAATTCTATATAAAAACCCATTAATTGGCATTAATGGTCCTAAATGAAACTACAGTGGTACTGAATACATCGTACAGACAAATCATGGATTGTTACCAGGATTTCATTCCGTAAACGATATAAAGAGTAATGTTGAAACTAGTCCTCTCACTAAATACAAATTGGCTGTATTTGTCATAATAGATTAAACACTTCCAAACCTTGACAATAACACTTATGTTAATTAAAACGGATGCAATTTAAGGCATCAAGTTTCATGTTGTTTGAATATTTGACATTTTGCACCCACACGAGGTACATTTAATTTAAATTTTCAACAAAACTGTAAGTAATTTTTAATTAATTTTATTAACTAACGATAAAGGGTGGTTGAGGTATTTTTTTAATCTATGGCGATATAGAAATGGTTCTTTTTTCTTATCTTAGCCACTTATTTTGGGGACTTAATACTGTTAATGACTGGATCTGTAGAACTTGGTTGAATAAGAAATTCTGATACACACACACAACACACAAACTGGCTAAAGCCTGTAATTGGTCGGATTAAGAAGGCTACGGGCTACGGAGGGATGGCTATCTAGCAACACTGGCTTCGAGTTGAATTTTCTTCACTCATGCCATTATTGGTTTGAATGTCATTATTGTTGGATGGCCTGCAGTGAATGGGAGACCAATGCATGTCTTTATTCCCTTGTTCGTTCCTGTGAAAATCAGGTTCACCTGTTCACGAAATCAATAACCAGATGTAGCTTATTGATACGAATATATATATATATATATATATATATATTTATATATATATTATATATATATATATATACTAGCTCAGATACCCGGCTTCGCCCGGGAATTGATTTGATGCTGAATGGTGATGGTAACAAAATAAACAACTTTTGTTATGTTTATATTTGCCAAAAAACCAATAGGAAACGAAATACCGCTATATTTAATTTCTGGCCTCCCTTACAACCCCCACTCCTGCCCGTCCCTAGTAATGTTGGTATGGCTTGTTATATTGAAAAAAGTTACTCTAAATAATAAAATAAATAACTTTTGTTATGTGCATTTTTGCCGAAAAACTAATAGGAAACGAAATATCGCTATTTTTTATTTCAGGCCTCCCTTATAATATATATATATATATATATATATATATATATATATATATATATATATATTTCTTTAAACACTATAGTAACTATTTAAAATATGCAAAGTATATACAATGTTAAAGAGGATTGAAAGTGCTGGGGAGGTTTACCCATTTACATCCGTTAATTGTTAACAATGATCAGCTAGAATGTTGAACACAACAGAGCATAAGTAAGTACAACTATGAATACAAAGTTTCTTCTTCAGTTATAAGTTAGCAAATTTTTAATAATGGTAATAAAATACATAAAATAGATAAAATCGTTGTGCTTGGGACCACTTTTGGGGAAATAAATTTGTTGTAAATGATTGCTATCCATGATTATGATTTATATTTTAAACAGAATTGCGAAGAATTGATTAATAACTCATTTGTTATTTTTTGTGTTATTCTTTGAGACTAAAAAATTCTATAAGTTCACTATAGTTCCTAGGATAAATAGTAAGCTATAGACTTGAGACGGGAAGTTTAAGAATACTGTGCAAAGTAAAGCCAAAAGAAATTACATCATTATTCAGACTCCCCAATCAACGCAGTCATTATTATTTCCCGAGCGAAGCCGGGTACCTTGACTAGTATATATATATATATATATATATATATATATTATATTATATTAGGCCATTACAATATTTTTTGAAAGTAAATAAACACAAATAAGAATTAAAAATGAATCATATAATGTAAAGTAGTTTTAATAAACCTACCAAGGTCAATTAAAATGCTATTAAGGTTCTTAAGTTCTAACACAAGCGTTATATATATGCATACACACACACACACACACACACACATATATATATATATATATATATATATATATATATATATATAAAATATGTGTGTGTATATATTTATTTATTTCGTGCATAGAGTTATACCAGTATTTTTGAAAGTAAATAAACACAAATAGAAGTTAAAATTAATCATGTAATATAAAGTAGTTTTATTAAACCTCCCAAGGTTCCTCTGTTAAAATTCTATAAATGTTCTTAAGTTCAAACATAAACGTTTTATATATATATATATATATATATATATATATATATGTATATATATATATATATATATCGCGAGTTGGGACGGGGTATCTACAGGTTACCACCCTTTTCTAGCCATCATGGGACTAAGGATAATTTTATTGAGTTCGTTACTAAATAAATTCCTATTGCCCAGGATAGTATGGAACTCTGATCCATGTTTACCATGTGAGATGTAAGACCAGCGCCGGAACTCACATATCTAACCTGAGCCCTAAAATAATAAATATGTGGAGTGCCAAGACTAAAATTATCATTATTTAAGAAATAATAATTGTTGGAAAAGTCTTGAAGGGATGAATACGTGTCTGGAAACATTCAATAAATCCCTTTTTAAAGAATTCAATTCATTTAAATCATCCCTTCCATTAAAAGTCACCTCATTGTGAGACTGGTGGGTTGAGGGTGACTACTGATTGTTTGGCACATTCACAATAATGCCCCCGGGGGGGGGGGAGGGGGTAGGGTGGGGGAGAGAAGGTCCATTCGGCGGAAAGGCAAAAACTCCCTGGAACGTGGGCCCCATAATGACAAATATAAAAGTTGGCCTCGACTTTATGAAGCTCCGACATCAGCATTGAGAGTGCCGACAGCCCCATATTAAGGGGGAAATTCATCATTAGGATCTTTTATCCTTTAAACAAGCTTTTCGCTCTACACTTTTTCATACGAGCCATGATGCCGTAACAATGAAAATTGCTTATGCTTTGAATATTCTTTTTAAATTATCTCCCATTCGAACTGAATATTTTTTTCCGAGAAGTATGTTGGGATTCAAAATGGAGACAGACGCCAACAAATAATAATGATAGGCGCTCATTCATCATTAACTGGTACTTTACGCGGAATTTTCTATATTTTTCTACTTATATTTATTTATAGCAGAAATCTTGGTTTGCCACAACTGACAACAAACTTCTATAACTGAAACATATATTTGGTGAATGGCCTTCCTCAAAAAGTCTACTTAGAAGGGAAGTAGGTTTAACGAGGTTAATAATTGGCCATTAACGAGTAATTCACTTACTTACTGGAGAAGACGAAACCTACTGCCAACTCTCTAACTGTAGACTTACAATAAAGCATACTAACTGACTGCTATCTAAGGACTCACCACATAGACCTACCATGCACTTTGACTGAATTACTACATAACAGTAGCCAGTATATAGACCGCTTATTACATTCCTTGGAAACATAACATTTTCAAAAAAATTATAATGCTGGAGAATACAGACAATATTTGCAGAAATGAGCATACTTGAGTAAATATGACAAACTGATGATAAAAATTTAACTGATACGTTGCTCAATCGCGTCAGTCGTAAGACAGAGTGATTGCGCGAATGCGATTACCGTAAGAATAAATAAAGAATAGAATTTAACTTAGCAAGTGGTACTTGCACCCAACAAAAAAACAAGTTACCTGTTTAGCAGATATACCTTAGGCGAAATCATCTTTCGAGGTTGTACTCATGACGCGATTTTCGAAACAATTCCTCAAATGTCCTTCGATTCTACCCGGGAGATGACGAAAATGAGGTTCTTTCAAAACTAACATTGTCTTATATATATATATATATATATATATATATATATATATATATATATATATACTTACTCCATATTTAAAGGTTTTATATAAAATTAAATATCGAGGTCGTTAATGGCAAAATCCGACCAGTGAAAGGGGGAGTTTCAAAAATTATTAATATCTCCCTTATTATGCGTCGGATCGAAAAATTGTATAGAACCAATGCAATTTCAAATGTAATATTCTATAAATGTTGTTATGTATATTTTTTCACTATCTTGATTATTAACCGAAATATTTTCATATTTCAGTTTTCGGCCTTCAGTAAACCCCACTCCTACTCAAGTCATATTAACAATAACCTGTTATATTATAAAGTACTGCATTTCAAGCCTAAATGCGAAATATTGTTCTCATTGAACTTTCAAGTTTCGAGATAAATGTTAATACGTGATGCACGTGGTAAATCTGCTTAGTTAACGCAGCCCCTGCGTGACGGCCTTTTTTACAACAGATCAGAAGAACTTTCTTGTCAAAGTTTTGATTAGTTAATTTATTATTTAAATTTGATATTATTAAAGTAAATACGAGTACAATTACCCATATATTTCGTACAGAAATGCACGAATGTGATAAAGGCCTGAGATTCGCCACAGATAAAAAGAAGGGAAATAGGTGAGAAGAAAGAGGCAGAAGAAAACAGTATCTAATAAAGTCCTTTTTACATTTATAGTAACTATAAAAAGCTTTTATACCGACTCGAGCAGGGCTAAAGTATATAAAAATGAAATAAAATCCATACTACAATTCGCAAATATCTAGGCTCATGTTCTAGAAAAAAGTCCGTCACGCAGGGGCTGCATAAACTAAGCAGATTTACCTCGTGATGTTTAAAAATAGATAAATTTACATACTGGTAACAAAACAACAATTTGAATATGAAGTGAATAAATACAAAGGATAATAAGAAACCTCCAGACGGGAAGCATCTGAAATGTAAACAAACAGGTCTGCCAGCCTCTCGCCGGAAAGAAAAACCTTTACTGAAATATATCATATTAATTTTATTAAAAACTATTTACTATATATAGCACTGTAATTTATAAAGTCCGGAATAATTTCTATCTCAATCACTCAAATTTTAGTAGTCCGAGAACTTAAAACAGGGGGTGGGGTCTCCAGAACATATTTTCATGTATCTCGTATAACAAAGGTCTCTTGAAAATAATATTTGGTATTTAAGCTTCGAATAATGTGGTTTATTAGATAGCTGAGTATTCTTTACGTAACATGAGTAGAAGTGGGGGATTGCTGTAGGCTGAAAACAGAAAAATGCAAATATCTCAGTTAATATTCAAGATAGAGAATAAATGTATATACCAATAATTACAGTACATTTACTTTGCAATAAGATGGGTTCTATACAATATTTGGATACGACGTACAGTAACGGAGATATTTCGTATTTTCAAAATTCTCCTCCTCTAACCCCCTTTCACCCTGATCCGATTTCAGCCATTAACGAACTTGATCTTTCCTTTTACATAAAACGACTGAATATTGAGTTTGGTAATGGTCAAAGAATGATTGCGACCGCTAGAGCGGTAACATACACAAACACACACACACACACACACACATATATATATATATGAAATTTTGAACAGACCTCAATTTCGTCATCTCCTAGGTAGGATCGATGGATATTTGAAGAAAAATTTCGAAAATCTTGTCATGTCAAATACCCCCACCCCTCTACCAGGTCCAAACAACAATAAATATGATCTTTAGTGTTGACTGAAACGGTTAATTATTGTGCATGGTATAAATCAAGTAAACATTTTCGAAACGATAACGTAAAATCTTAATTGATGACATCCTCTCGAAACGGATTTGCAAATAACTCACATAATAAAGGACCTTTTGAAAACAATATTTGGTTTTTTAGAATAGAATGAAGTAGTTCATGATATAACAGCTTATAGTTAATATGACATGAGTAAGGGTTTACTGAAGGGTGAAAACTAAAATATCCAAACATATGGGCTAATGTTCACATAAGAGGAAATATGTATATAACAACATTAATAGGCAATTAAACTTTGAATAAGATTTGTTCCTAACATTTTTCGACCCGGCTTATAATAATGAGGATATTTCCAATTTTCGAAATTCCTCCTCTCTAAACACCCGCTCCTCCTGTCCGATTTCAACTGTTGACGAACTAGATCTTTACTTTAGTTTTACCTTAAACGCTTATATATTGAGTTTGGTAACGATTAAACAAAAATTGTGACCCCTCGAGCGGGAACAGATATATATATATATATATATATATATATATATAATTTTGAACGGACCTCATTTTCGCCACCTCCTAGATAGAATCGATGGACATATGAGGAAATGTTTCCAAAATCGCGTCATCAGTACAACGCCAATAGCCGATTTCCCATAAGGAAATTGTAATAACGTAGTAACGGAGATAAGTTGAATTTTCAAATTCCCCACTTAACTAAATCACCCTAATCCGTGTCCGATTTTAGCCATTAATAAATATGATATATATTGTTGAACAAAAAATTTTTGTTAAATTAAATATTGAATATGGTATAGATGAAATAAACATTTTTAGGTCAAAACTGTAAAATCATAATTGATGA